>JAINUT010002761.1:0-141666 GCA_020205555.1 Panax stipuleanatus | reverse complement strand
TTAATGACTCAGAAGGGATTTGATGCGATATGGGTTATAGTGAATCGACTGACGAAGTCAGCCCACTTTCTTCTGATCAGGTCAAGTACAACTTGGATAAACTAGCGAAGCTCTACGTGAAGGAAATTATTTTCGACATGGTGTTCCGGTGTCGATTGTGTCCGACAGAGATCCACGTTTCATGTCTAATTTCTGGAAGCGTTTGCAAGAATGTATGGGAACGCAATTGCGAATGAGTACAGCGTATCATCCTCAGACTGATGGACAGAGCGAGGAGAACGATTCAAACGCTTGAGGATATGCTGAGAGCTTGTGTGATGGACTTCAAAGGAAGCTGGGAGGATCATCTACCGTTGGTGGAGTTCGCCTACAACAATAGTTATCATGCAAGTATAGACATGCCGCCTTACGAAGCATTATACGACAGAAAATGCAGAACTCCTTTGTGCTGGGATGAAGTCGGTGAACGTCAATTGTTGGGACCAGAATAGGTACAACAAACCGTCAAAATTGTGAAGTTGATCAGAATGAGATTAGTTGCTGCTCAAGACAGACAGAAGAAGTATGCCGATTTACATCGACAGAACCGAGAATTCTTACCAGAAAGTTTCGTTTTCTTGAAGGTGTCTCCTTGGAAAGGGAAAATTCGATTCGATAAGAAGGGGAAGCTAAGTCCCAGATTTATTGGACCTTTTGAAGTACTACGAAAGGTGGGCGAGGTTGCTTACGAGATTGCATTACCTCCGGAGCTCGAGAATATACATAATGTCTTTCATATTTCTGTGTTAAGACCTTACAACCACGATTATAAACATATAATAGAATATGAACCTTTGCTATTTGATAAAGACTTATCATATGAAGAAGTGTCTGTTCAAATAATTGATAGAAAGGAACAAGTACTTAGGAATAAAGTGATACCTTCTTTTAAGGTAATCTGGAGGAACCACAGTGTTGAAGAAGCTACGTGGGAACTCGAAGATGTTATGATGAAATCTTATCCGCATTTATTTGCTTAGTTATGTGTAACTCCTTATATACTGATTCTGGGGACAGAATCCTTTTAAGGAGGGAAGAATGTAATAGACGAGAAATTTTTTTATGTGTGATTCTGGGGACAGAATCCTTTTAAGGAGGGAAGATTGTAACGATTGAGTTTTATATTTAATTTTAAATATTTATTGAATTAAATAAATATTTTATGTGATTTATTTATTGAGTTAAATAAATATTTTATGTGAATTACTTATTGAGTGAAATAAATAATTATGTGATTTATGAAAATGATTTAATTAAGTGTTACATATTAATTTAATGAATGTTATTTAATTGTGTGTATATATTAATTTTATATTATAGTTCTAATTTAATTGAGAGAATTAAATTAGATGAATTATGTGATGAAGTGTTACATGAATTATAATTAGCGAGTAATTATAATTATGTGGCAATTTTATGTGATTAAATGTTAGATTTTAATTAATTAAATTAGTTGATTAATATTTAATTAATTAAAATGTGACATTAAAGTATGCGTTAAATAATTTGTTAAAATAAAGAAAAAATTTTTAAATGATTTTTACCAAACAAGGCCCTTGCTTTTGTTTTAAAAGACTGTTGCCAAACAGGGCCCTTACACTAGCTTAAACCTAATTTACCTAAACCATTCCTAAGTTAGTAAAACTAGTTTCTAATTTTCCTGTAGCCAAACAAGCCAAGTTGGCTTTTGAATTTTGTAACTTACGTTGTAATTAGTAGTTAGTGCATATACTTATTATATGGGAGTTACATATATATATATTACCTGTGTATATTATATGTATATACTATCAGTATGTTAGTTTTCTAAAGTTAGTCTAAAACTAAGAAAAGAAAGAGAGAAATAGCAGAGAAAATAACAGAAAGAAGATAGAGAGAAGAGGAAGAGAAAGAAAAGATATAGCTTGAGAAGCTTGAAGGGAATCACTATCATCTTCTTCTTCAATCATCTAAGCAAAAAGGGTATTATTTTAATTTCTTTATATTTCTATATGTTTTCTTCATGAATATAAGTTCTCGGTGTATATAATTTAGCATGAAAGTTATACAAATATGATGTACATATAAATTGTATTTATAATGATTATTATATGAATTGTATGTCATGATCAAGGAATTTCAGAAATCAAATTTTTGTCAGAACATGTTTTAATGGAGGATATGTGTTCTTATGAAATTTATATATTGGTTGAGATTTAGAGTAAAAGTATGAATTAATTGTGTGTTAATATGCTTATTAGGAATTTGTTATAATGGATTAGTATGATGAATGAGATTTTTCAATTCATGATTATATGATAAGCATGATGAATTCATTACAGGGGAAGTATTTTTGAAATTATATATATAGGATAGTTTTCTCTTGTAAATCAAAGGAATTCATGTTTAATTGTTAATTATCGTACAAATTCATATTAGATTATGTTCACTTGTCAAGAAACGAATTCATAGTGAATTGAATTATGTGATTTGATTTAAAAATGAATTGACAGTGTTTAAATGTATCGAGAACACGAAACTATTTTATTCAAATTTTATAGAATTAAGTGTTTTAAACCTTGTTATTTGATGTATGTGTATATTCAAAACATGTTAGAAACTGCATATTATGTTTCTGTTATGATTATATATATATATATATATCAAATATTTGCTATATTGAGAACTCATTGTAGAGTTAAGCCAAATTGGCTTTTCTCTGCACTATTCGCGAAGCTGCTCTGTTTCTGTCCATTGCCGGCGCAGCTGCGCAGGCAGTAAGGGTAGAAGCGGCGCAGCTGCGCCGCTGGGTTTTCGCAGGTTTGGTCCATGCGCAGCTGCGCCGGTGTCAAGCCTAAAGGTGGCGCAGTTGCGCCGTGTCCCGAGCAGTGGCAGTGACTTTAGTTTTTTGTGCAGTGTTAATTCTAAGCTTAGTTTAATTATTCTTTGACAATGAGCATGTATCTAGCTGCTATAACATGTGTTATAATTTGAGAAAAAGGAAGTTTTGAAAAACTAATATGGTATTTAAATTATAAACTATAATTATTTAATTGTACAATAAGTTACTTAATTATAATTTTATTAATTATAATTAAGAGTAGATGTTTAATTTAAATTATAATTTTTGTGAAATTATAATGTATAGAAGTTGATTTATTTTAATCAATTAGATGTTAATTTAAATTATAATTTATGTAATTATAATTTAATAAATGCATGTTTAATTATGGATTATAAATTGATAATTGCATGATTAATTATAATTTGTGTAATTAAATGCATGATGTGGTTTAATTGATTATGATTATTTATAATTTAAATGGTAATTATAATTAAAGTAATTAATTGATTAAGTGTTTGAATTATAATTGTTTAATTTATAATTTAGTTAAATACATAATTGATTTAATTAACTATGTGATAGTTGATTATTATTATTAGAGTGAGTTAACCATGAGGGTTAACCACTTATGTGAGTTAGTTTCGTGTTAACTAATTTAGGTTATTGTGATTGAATATATAGTGTGAGGAAGTATTAAAAGTACGGAATTGTGTTAAGTAGCTTGCGCTTGAGGCTATTTTTCTAAACCCTAAACTTGTTTTAATTTTTATGCAAGTTTTCTAAACCCTAAACTTGTATTAATTTTTATGCAAGTCTCTAAACCCTAACTCGTTAATTTTATGCAAGTTTTCAAAATCCTAATCTTGTATAATTTCTGGAATTCATAATATTCATTATTGAGAATGTCCTTTCCATTCTGTATTGGACATTGTTTTATTTAATTGAAATGATCTTAACTTATCGTTCAAGTAAGATCCAGTTATTATGTTAAATGCTTTAAATTTACTTCTAAAGCATATGTTAATTCATAATTCTTTTATTTATGAATTATTGAAGTCGATTCAACTAATCCTTAGTTGATGAACGTGAATTCTAAATTACCCTTGTAAGTTTATCCAAACCAAACTTTCTTTGGTGCGGACTTGAATTAAAAATTACTGAGTTGAATAACCCTATTTACACTAGGGGAGGTTACTACGCATAGCGTTAAGATGTTTGTGCACAATACATGGTACAAGGGTTGATCCCCCTAAGTACGTGTTAAGGTCCATAGTCTTATTGCTGTTAAAGGTTTAAATAGAAATATTTATAACCTAGGACAAGAAGAGTTCAAAGGTCTTGTGACCCTCAGATAAATTCTATATTCGAATTTGAATGTTGATAAAGAATTATTATTCAATTCTCTATTGTTGAAGTAAGCTAAGTTATTCAGATTCTTTTAAAATATATCCTTTCATGTCTATATTATTGTTAAACTCCAGTGAGCTGTGGTTTGCTCACTCTTGCATTAAATAACAATTTCAGTAAAGGTTGATAATGCTGATGCTCCGTCTACGAGTAAGGGCAAGGGAAAGCAAAGCAAGTGAAGACTTGTTTTTATTTAATTGAGAATGATAGTAATAAGACTTGAATGTTATATTTTTGTTTCCGCACTTTATTATATTCATGTCAGGGTTAGAGTAACCCGGGATTATCTTGAAAAGGTTGTAACCCTTGTTTTAAGGGAGATTTATCTATTCTAATTTAAGTTGTAATTTATTTTACATTATTCACTGAGTAGATGTATGTTATATTAGAAAGTGAACACCAAATCATGTGAAAACAAAGTACCCGAATTTGGGGTGTCATAGTCGTGAGGTCTAAACGACAATCGACGAGAAGTCGGTTGATGACACATAAATGATAGTGAACATAGAATTCACTTAATGTAACATTTTTACAACTGATTTAAACCTTAAGTAAAGGTTGAATGAGAGTAAGAGACGAGTAATGTGAACGCAGGATACGTGAACGATTCTCGTGAATCGTATCGGCGTTGAGTAAACGTTATAAGTATACATTGGTTGTATAACTTAGACGTTAATGAATGTTGGCATAGTATGATGATAAGCCGTAACAAACGGTAATCAGAGAATGAAGAATAACGTATAACATTGAAGAGCCAAGTTAATGGTATAACTTGAATGAATGTTACGAGTCGTTTGGACCGGACGTGGTATGGAATGTAGTCAAATGATGGAAGAATGAAAGTTGGTCGCGTACACTTTAATTTACAAGAACGCGAACCATAAGAAGTAAAGAGAAGTAAAGTGAAAGTTAAACCAATGCACAATTCAAGTATTTGACTAATTGGTATTTGTTATTCCTTATGTGCTACATATAAATTTCGATGAGCAGCTCAGCATAAACCCTAAGCGGTAGTTGTGCGGAAGGCAAGTTTCTAATCTTGCTCAATTTCTACTTGATGCAAGTTCCTAACTTCATTCATTTTCATATGAATGTTAGTTTCTTAACTTCCTCAGATGTTGAACATAAGGAAGAAATTTTGTATGTGCAAATGTGCGATATTTGTACAAGATGGTAATATATATGAGGCCTTGTGCCACAATGTTAACACTTCGGTGTTTCAGTGAAATGAACTGTTCTATGATTGAACTTTTAAGTATGAAGGAGTTCGATTTATATATGAACCGTTCTTGTTGAGTCTGTGCTAAGGATTCTAGCCAGACAAAATGTGTATGAAAGAAGTAGAAGGATGAAAGTAGGCCAAAGTAAATGTGATGACTGTTGTAAAATGATAGGAATTGAAACGTATTCCTATTATTCGAGCTGCTTCATAACCATTGTTCGGTTATTGAAGTCTTAAAAGAATTTTGATTCTTGAGTTGTTAATATTCAACTGCTATGACTTGCTGAGCAATTGAATGCTCACACTTGCTTGAAATAAAATATTTTCAGCGAACGACGGTAGTATATGTTAAAGGACCTGATGAAGATCAAGATGATCGATGTCTTGCTATGGTGAGATGTGATGGTTGTGAATACCATTAGCGTCGCAAGATGAAATGTTTTTCATGTTATGAACAAGCGTTAAAGAACAAGCCAAGATTTGGAGAATAGTTAGATTAAACTATTCTGTAGATATGGTGACTAGTTAAGTCACAGATGTAATGTGATAAGAATAACGTAATTATCATTATTCTTAATGAATGATCGTTTTGAGGTAACAGAAATTGGGAATGGAATGATATATCATTAATCTTCAGGATTTAATGATGTATGCATGGAATGAGAAGTACTCGTAACAGCACGAAATTCAGGTGTGAAAATAGGTCAAATTTCTTGGCGTCACATATATAGTTTCCAAAAGTTCCTTGAGAACTGGTTTCACCGCTTCTACAACAATATCTAGACCCCTGATTGCACTAAAAGCCTTCGCAACCCTTGGGTCGGGCGCCATTTCCACGAATTTGAATTTTTCCTATTGATATTGATTCATTGCCATGTAATACTTTCTTTGTATTTTAGTGTCCTATCTCTATCTACTCTAAATTTATTTATTTTATAAATTATCTTGGTTTATACTTTGGACGCTCTTCATCTACCTCCTGTATTTCTTTGACTCTATTTAATAAGGTCGAACTACAACCTCTAGGTAGAGTTAGTTGGAACTCTTATCTCAATCTCAGATTTATTAAAGTCTTTTATCAGTACCTCGTTGTTTTATTATTACTTCTAACTTTTATTGATTCTTCCAACTTTTAAAATGTCTATAATGATATTGATTATTAATGGAATGGTATAAGATTTTTCAGTCAAAATCTTTTCTATCCCGCCACCTAGATAATAGACCATACTAGCTTTTTAAGAATTTTCTCTGTGTAGATAACTGTTATACCCTAGAGTTGTTTTCAGTGAACACTCCTTGTTGCACACTACTTTTGTATTTTGTTCATTTCTAATTGTAGTCAATCATTAATTTATGATTAACCACTTTATCCCTAAATTCTATTAAACTCTCTTAACTGAAACTTTATATCATTATAAAATATTTATATGGTTTTAACGAAAATTATTTCTTTATGAAAAGTTTTTTTTTTTTTTTACTTATGTCTTCACATGACATCTTTCCATGTTTTAGAAAAACCAATAGATGTAATGAATAATTCATACCAGAGTCAAATATCTCATGAGTATTTAAAATATCGATCTGGGATAATACCTGTTACTACGTCTTGTGCAACAGCATCCCCTCATCATCATGTTAAAGGTTCTAACTCCTCCGGACGACTCTGACCAATCTCTCCGGCTACTACTGGTTTGAAGTTTTGGTTTCCATCTTTGTTTGGATTTCTGAGTTTTGGACAGAACTTAGCCATGTGTCCCTCCACCCCACAGTTAAAACATGTGATTCTCTTTTTATTACTATTTTTCTTTTGTGAACACCATTTTAAGTAATGGTCATCACTCCCACAAGTAAAACACTTGGTCCCACTAAAATAACATACCCTTTCGTGCTTTTTCTTACAAATACGACAACCTTCATTACTCTGACTAGCTTTGTTAGAAAAGTGGCATTCCACTTCCTTTTGTTATTTCTCTTCGCTTGACATCCCCTATTCCCTTTATTTTCTGGTTTATCAATCCCTTTAAACTCAGGTGGTCTGGTTAACTTAAAGTCTAAGGTAATCCTTAGAGTATTGGGTTTGATTGGTGGTGGATTCTCTGGCTTCCCTTGTAAAGCTCCTCGTAATAGGTTTACCAACTGTTGAGTTGGGTTTGCCTCTATTTGGTCCGCATTAGTTTCTTCTTGTGATCTCCCGTGTGATGCCATTTACCTAATAATAACAAATAACTCAGTTAAACGAATAGAGTTTGTACGTCACATACTTGACTTGTGTTTATATATTATCACTAGCTTCCCTAAAAATTACATTGATAATACTATAAACTTATAGATTACCGTTCATCTTAAGTTACTGTTATCCATATCCTTTTATGACAGTTAGAAAGTTAGGATTTATTACTATTCCTTAACTTATACCAAAGTTTAAAACTTATATACTACACAGATGTATATTCATATATGTATATATAGATTCATTCATAAGATATTCATTTATTACTCTGAGTTTTACATTGCCACTCGACTCACATCTTCTCAACCAGTTCCCTAAACATGTCCTACTCTTCTGATTAATATAATCCTAAATGGAATATAAGTCTCTCTCTTCACTTAGTTCCACTCTGGTATTCTTTATGAGCATTCTCTAAGTCTACCATAGGTTTGTCATTTACAGCTTCAAATACTATTCTATAAGCTACTTCCATTGACACTTCTTGTATCCTACCGTCTAGATCATTCCCTCTCAGCCCAACTGATTCTGGTTCAGATACCAGCTTGAACAGAACGACCGGTTCCTCACTCCCTTATGTGAATATCCTTAAATTCTAATTTTTGATCAACTATATTACTAAACTAGCACCTAATATACATTGTATACACATAGCAAACAATAGTTTTCTTTAAGTTAGTTTTTACCTTATTTTACGATGAATTTTCTCAATTTATATCCTATAAAATCTTTTTGAGTATATGTTTTCACTAACTTTTCTACTACTCTTATTCTTCTAAGGTTATAGCCTAAGGTAACTCTACCTAATGTTTATAACCAACAGCTCTGATACCAAATTGTGACACCCCCAAATTCTCTACCTTTCTTGTAGCAGATTTGGTGCTTACGTAAATATTCTATAAGACAATAACTTCTATAAATCCAAAATTCACAGTATCCCAATCAGTTAAGAGTTCACGTCAGAACATTTATCATATCTGGATACCCTCACTTGGATGTATAGATTTATGATCTTACCGATATTTCTTGCATATCAATAATTCCTATCTATCTGACATTCACAATACAAATGATAAGATTGTTCTTGAAATTGAGGAGCGTCCTCAGTGCTTATAGAACTTCCAAGATCATTCAATACCCTCATTCAGATGTATAGTTCATATAGATACTGTACTTCTTCCTGTGTTCTAGAAAGGTAAAAAAACTAAGAAATTGATAAAAGATAATAATATATTACATATTCTTACAATGGTTTACAATAATTCAAAACTTACTATTACATCAAAGTTCCCAAGAATATAACCAAAATTTATATTAACCGAGTTGTTCCATCTACATGATTGAACTCTGGAACTTTGGATAGGTCAGCTAAAGCTGCAAAAGAAAAGAATAATTGCAAGGATGAGCTACAGAAAGCTCAGCAAGTTTTAAACAAGTTATATATTTTACTCATACTGAATCTGAATTTAATGAACATATAGTTAAAATAATTTTCATATATATATAATGAGGTTTGATCTGCCAAACCTCACACATTACGAGTTACTATCAGTTATATAGACTTAGCCACCTGGGTTGATTGTTCAACCACACCTATTACGAGTTACTATCAGTCACATAGACTTAGCCACTCGGGTTAATCTGTTCAACCACACTTCTAAAGAGGTACTGTCAGTCATATAGACTTAGCAACCCGAGTTAATTTTGCCAACCACTCGACACTCCTACAGTCACAAAGACGTATAAGAGCTCGGTTCGGATATTTCATAGGGGATCAGCCTAATCATATCCAAGGAGTATGCATATCATCCTACCAATTTAACAAGGTCAGTGCTATAACTATTGGGTTTGTATGAAATCATGACGCAATCAAATTGCAAAAATTAGCGGAAGCATGGTATATCAGAGTTTAAATTTTTTTACAAAACCATTACCCGGATCATCCTTTATGCAAATTATTAATTTAAAACGATAAATAAGAAGTTATGGAATCATACCCTTGTAGAACGAAGCTTCCACAGGTACTAGTTCAACTCTTAGTTCTTCGTGATCTCCTTGAATTTTCGGGTTAGATTCCTTCCTTTGATCAACGTTAGCCACCCAAGTATTTGGCCTCTAGAGTTGATCCACCAAGGAAGAGGAATTATCAAGAAGGAGGGTGTTTGGCTAAACCTTAGTTTTATATCCTCTATAGAAAAGGAGTACTTTCCAACAATTGGAATTGCATCAATCAATATCTATTATAAGACTCCTCTTATATAGATATTAGTCAACCCTTCTAATCCTATTAGACATGGGATTTCTTTTAATTAATTAAACTCCTTTAATTAATTTAGGCTTCCCATTACATGGGAATAATTAATTAAATTCATTTAATTAATTTGTCTCCTAATCTTATTAGAAATAAATGAGAGTACTAATATTAAATTAATTACTAAACTCCTTTAGAAATTAAAATAATAATAATTGTAATAATATTAATAAGACTCCTCTTATTAATTTATATTTAATATTTTCAAAATATTAAATAATAAACATTAAGCTATTTAATTTATTCTATCACTATAGATTAAATTAATTATACTTAATGCATTATTACGATTATGCCATTACCTTCTTAAATAATTATTCTTCCTTTTATGGTGTGACCCTTTAGGTTCTCTATATTAAACCGGTTGTGAATAAATCAATTAGAACAATTCTAATCTTATTTAAATAAATAAATTAAACTAATAATATATTTAAATAAATAATATTTATTCTACAATAGGGATAAGCCTTCCTAGCGATCAACGACTTTCTAGATAATATAGATTTCAACATTAATCATAAAAGAACCTGTGAGTAAATAGTTACCATACAATTCAATCCTTCCACCATACAATGTCCCAATTAAATATAAGACATGAATTTACTGTCAAGTCTTATTTTATTTAATTATATGTATTTCGATTAGAAAATGCACAACTTCGATTAATGCAAATTAGAAACCTCTTTCTAATTTCATTCCACCTTGGCAAGGATTCCTGGGTTGTCATTTAAAGAATCACATAGGACATATCTCCTCTTTTACTAGAGGTGGTAGATTCTTTATTGATCATTCATTATCTCCATATGTAATTCATTATACCCAAGCATACCCTATATATGCCTTAAAAGGTCTTAAGGAATAAGTCAAAGTATAATTTGTTACATACAAGCTACTATGATGATCTCAAGTCCAAGGATCACTTGTACTACTTTCACACTAGGAATTCCTATTGACAGGCGAGTAAAACTCCATTAGTATCCATAGCGAGTCACGTTCAGTGAAATTATTCTCCAATAAGCACCTACATACTTGCTTTAGTGTCTCCACACAAATGATCATGAGATCAATCATCCTCATCCAATGAGCAAGTAACATATGTACTAATCTATCCGGATTTACTAATCCCCTTTTTAGTAATCCCACGATTGAGAACTATTTTAGTTTTAAAGCTTTCTAAGAATTTAGATCTCATTAGCATGATCAACATCATGATTCTAAAAGCATTGCTTAAAACTATGGGTTATTTACATATTATAAAAACAGCACCATGTAAATAATTAAATGCCTTTAATAAATGAATATTTTATTAATAAATAAATAAGATTGTTTACAAAGTATGTACTTTATCATCATACATGATTGGCTTGTATGCACACTACTATCAATTTCCCACTTGCACTAAAGCCAATCGACATAGGTATCTCATACCCATCTTCTCTAATTGACGGTCAAACTGCTGTTGTGTTAAAGCTTTAGCAAATGAATATGCAATGTTGTCTTGAGAGTCTACACTCTCCAAGGTGACGTCTCCTCTTTCAATGATCTCCCTGATCAAGTGAAATCATCGCAACACGTGTTTAGATTTCTGATGAGACCTCAGTTCCTTAGCCTGTGCAACAGCTCCTGTGTTGTCACAGTAAACGGGAACTGCTTCTCCAATGCTAGGAACCACACCAAGTTCAGTTATGAACTTCTTCATCCAAACAGCTTCCTTTGCAGCTTCATTTGCAGCTATATACTCTGCCTCTGTCACTAATCAGCAACTGTTTGCTGCTTGGAACTCTTCCAACTCACTGCGCCTCCATTCAAGGTAAAAACATACCCCGAAACAGATTTACTGTCATCTTTGTCCGTTTGAAAACTTGAGTCTGTGAAGCCCTCGAGCTTTTAATTCAGACCAACCATAGACAAGAAAAATATCCTTAGTCCTTCTCAAGTATTTTAGGATATTCTTCACTGCCTTCCAGTGCTCTTCTCCTGGATTCGACTGGTATCTGCTCGTTACACTAAGTGCATGAGCAACATCCGTGTAGTACATATCATACCGTACATGATAGATCCTATTGCAGAAGCATAATGGATCTTACTCATACGGTCTCTCTCCTCAGGTGTCTTTGAGGCCTGTTTCTTGGAGAGATGTATTCCATGGCTCATCAGCATGAGACCTCTTTTGGAATCTTCCATGCTAAATCTCTTTAGCATTGCATCAATGTACGTTCCTTGGGATAAACCAAGCATCCTTTTATATCTATCTCTATAGATCTTTATCCCCAAAATATAGGATGCTTCTCCCAAGTCCTTCATGGAGAAATGTTTAGATAACCAGATTTTAATCGATTGTAGCATAGGAATGTCATTCCCTATCAGTAATATATCATCAATATATAATACAAGGAATGAAATTGCGCTCCCACTAACCTTCTTGTACACACATGGTTCATCGTCGTTTTTGATAAAATCAAACTCTTTGATTGTCTCATCAAAACGAATGTTCCATCTACGAGAAGCTTGCTTCAATCCATAAATGGATCGTTGCAGCTTACAGACTTGATTTGTTCCAACCTTTGAAATAAATTCCTCTGGCTGTGTCGTATACACATCCTCCTCAAGTTTTCCATTGAGGAAGGCCGTTTTCACGTCCATCTGCCAGATCTCATAGTCGTTATAAGCTGCAATCGCAAGCAAAATTCGAATGGACTTGAGCATAGCTACTGGTGAAAAGGTTTCATCATAGTCAACTCCTTGTCTTTGTTTAAAACCTTTTGCAATCAGTCGGGCCTTATAGGTCTCTACCTTACCGTCCGCTCTCGTCTTTCTTTTAAAGACCCATTTACACCCAATAGGTTTAATGCCTTCAGATGGTGAAACCAAAGTCCATACTTTGTTTTCATACATGGAGTCCATTTCGGATTTCATGGCTTCAAGCCATTTCCCTGAATCTTTATTACTCATAGCATATTTGTAATTCAATGGATCATCATCATTCATGATGTGTACCTCATCGTCATCCTCTATAACGACTTCATACCTCTCAGGTATCTTCGGTACTCTTCCAGATTTACGAACAGGGTGTGGTATAGTAGGTTCTTCTACTTGGTCAGGTACCTGACTTTGATCCGTGGTAATTTGTGGTTCTTGAACTTCTTCAAGATATATCTTACTCCCACTGACCCCTTCATGGATAAACTCCTTTTCTAAGAAGGCAGCATGTTTCGCAACAAACACCTTTTGATCAGTTGGATGATAGAAATAATACCCTAAA
Organism: Panax stipuleanatus; assembly: GCA_020205555.1. Taxonomy (NCBI): domain Eukaryota; kingdom Viridiplantae; phylum Streptophyta; class Magnoliopsida; order Apiales; family Araliaceae; genus Panax; species Panax stipuleanatus. The sequence goes on along the minus strand of JAINUT010002761.1, from coordinate 128,374 downwards.
GTTTCTTTAGGGTATCCCACAAATCTACACTTATCGGATTTAGTCTGTAGCTTATCATTTTTAAACTTTTGACATAAACTAGGCAACCCCAAGTCTTAACATGCTTAAGATTTGGTTTCCTCCCCTTCCACATCTCATATGGAGTCTTTGGGGAGGATTTGGTAGGTACCTTGTTAAGTAGGTATGCAGTCGTTTCTAGGGCATATCCCCAGAAGGAAATTGGAAGGTCGGTAAAACTTCATCATGGATCGAACTATGTCCAACAGTGTTCGATTTCTCCTTTCAGATACTCTATTTAACTGTGGTGTACCTAGAGGAGTCCATTGTGAGATTATACCATTTTCTTTGAGACAATTGAGAAACTCACCGCTTAAGTATTCTCCACCTCGATCTGATCGAAGTATCTTTATACTCTTGCCCGTTTGTTTTTCTACTTCACTTCTGAACTCTTTGAACTTTTCAAATGATTCTGACTTGTATTTCATTAAATACACATATCCAAATCTTGAGTGATCATCAGTGAAAGTAATAAAATAAGAATACTCCACCCCGTGCACTTGTTGTCATAGGTCCACAAACGTCTGTGTGAATCAATGCCAACAACTCTGTAACTCTTTCTCCTTTTCCACTAAAATGAGATTTAGTCATTTTGCCCATGAGATAAGATTCACAAGTTGGATATGATTCATAATCGGATAGCTCTAGGAGCCCATCCTTATGCAACTTGAATAATCTTGTTTCATTGATATGACCGAGTCTACAGTGCCACATGTAGGTATAATTAATATTATCTCTTCTCCTTTTCTTAGTTTGTTCAATTGAAATATATTTTCTTGCAAGTCAAGTATATGAAGTCCATTTCGCAAATTTCCAATACTATATAAACATCGTCTTTATAAATTGAACAACTGTTGTTCTTTATAATAACGCCATATCCTTCCATATCCAATACAGAAATAGAAATAATGTTTCTAATAATATTCAGAATAAAATAACAATTATTTAGATAAATAGGACTTGCCCCGAAGGTATTACTAAACAATAAGTCCCTACATCTAATGCAGCAACCTTTGCTCCATTCCCCACTCGTAGGATGACCTTATCATTGCTCAGCTTTCTATTTCTGACCAGTCCCTTCACAATATTACATATGTGAGAATCACAGCCGGTATCCATACCCAAGTAGAATTTTGACTTTCTGAAAAATTAATTTCAATCATGAACAAACCTTGATTGAAAGTCGAAGCTTCTCCAAGCTTCTTCTTTGCCAGAAACTTCTTGCAGTTCCTCTTCCAATGACCCGGCTCGTTGCAATGGAAGCACATTCCTTTGCTAGCTAGATCAGATTTTTTTTGTTCCTTTATGTTCACTTTGCCCTTGGTCATCCGAGATCGGAAGAGCTCCTTAGATATCTCATATCTAGCAGTCCTACTTTGTTCACTATACAACCTCCTTGAGGTGAATCAACATAGTAGGAGCATCCATATTTTGTGCTGACGCTGAAGCTCGTTATTCATGAATGCGAGCATGATGCATTGAGCCACAGATGCATCATCTTGCCACTTTACAATGGTGCAATCTCTTCCTCAGAGGCTGTTTCTGGAACAGTTCCAGGGACAGATGAGTTTAGGACATAAGAAATCTTTTCAGCAGTGAGAACTATTCTCAGATTTCTTAGCCAGTCCGTATAATTCGGCCCGGTAAGCTTATTAACATCAAGTATGCTTCGCAGTGAAATTAGTGATTTTGACATTTTTAAAATCCTGCATGTGAAAAATAACATTTTAACAAACATTCATTTTATTAATTTTGCATACCAAAATAAATTTAGGTCTTTATTTTAAATTGGTATCTCCCACTATTTTTATCAAACTATATTACCCTCACTTATATAGTTCGACAACATCTAATTAAAGATTTGCTAGTGAGAATAAGGATCCCATTTCAAATGTATATAACCTTGTGGATAGCACAACAAGCAATATACAAACAAATAGGTAGACAACTCCTTGTCAATTACATCACTATATAACTCCTTTTGTTTTGCCTCTTAAATCATAATGGTCAAGTGTATGCACATCCGAACTAAAATGATTTAAGTTAAGTCCAGCCTAGCACTTCCATAAATTCAAAAAAAAAATGTTCGTCCTTGTGGATAGCACAACAAGACTAGATCGTTCAATTTTCTTGATAAACATCAATGTGATTAATTAACATATTAAATACACAATACTCGCCTTGTGGATAGCACAACAAGCTCATATTAAATATTTAATACTCTATTAATTTATCATGCTAGAAGGCGACGTTCGTATTCTAAATATCATTTGAACGCTTCGGACTTAATATTATTTCTTTGAGGAGTTTGTTTATTATTTGTCTCATCTTGTTTAGCGCGCATGCACATATATATATAAAATACGCGTCATTTTATTAAACATGCGAAGCATGTTTGCATAAAATATAATATATATAATATTTAGCATGCAATATAGAATACTATATTCTACCCGGATTGATTATAGACTTTTATTCTAGTTTGGTTCACTAGAGCCACCAAATGAACCAAAAGGTCAAACCTAGGAGTGTAAGAATTTAAATTTAAATATAACTACTACATTTAAACCCGGGCTCCATACAAACGGGTCTTCACGCGCTCCTTGCTCCTTGGTCTCCAATTTCTTCAAGATAATTCTAACTATTTTTATTACATTAAACTATTTAATTTAAATAGAAATCTTGATCAGCAGTCAAGGGAAAGTACATAGGATGGAGATAGAATTTTACATCAAGAAAAAAAATTAGAGAAGACGAGGTACACAAATCCCATTTAATAAAACCCATTCATTCAAGCATTCAACTAAAATAAAATCCAATCACATTGGTCAAATAGTCCATAATCAATCCCCATTTATTATCATACATATCACCATATATATCAATAAATAAATATTCATCTCATAAATTAAAACATTCCATATATATATGAGTATCATTTAATGGACAATTTTAAATTGCATGAAATCCAATTTCAAGATTAAAATAAACTCTTTATTTTAATTATAAAATTATTTAGAATATAATATATAAATATATCATATACATATATATATATATATATATATATCATATATATATATATATATTTGATATTACCGAATATATTATATATATTTATATAACGAATCAGGTTATATATATATATATATATAATATATAATATAATATAAATTCACATTTATTTTTTAAAAGGAAGTCACCTTCTTTTATTAAAAGAGTCCTGCAGGTTTATTAAAAGAGTCATTTCCTGATGGGTCACCTTCTTTTTGGAGTAAGAAAGAGACAACACCTTTTCTTTGCAGAATTCAAGATTAGCACCCAAAAAAAAAAAATGTGATTTGTCCCAAAAGAAAAAACGTCATTTTTTTTTCTTAAAAAAAATAATTTTATACAATAAAATTATGCCCAATAAATTATTTTAAATACATACCCATATGTATATTTATTATACTTACGTAAAGGTTTGGCTCTGATGCCACTGTTGGGTTTGTACGAAATCGTGACGCAATCAACTTGCAAAAATTAGCGGAAGCATGGTATATCAGAGTTTAAATTTTTTTTACAAAACCATTACCCGGATCATCCTTTATGCAAATTATTAATTTAAAACGACAAATAAGAAGTTATGGAATCATACCCTTGTAGAACGAAGCTTCCACAGGTACTAGTTCAACTCCTAGTTCTTCGTGATCTCCTTGAATTTTCAGGTTAGATTCATTCCTTTGATCAACGTTAGCCACCCAAGTGTTTGGCCTCTAGAGGTGATCCACCAAGGAAGAGGAATTATCAAGAAGGAGGGTGTTTGGCTAAACCTTAGTTTTCTATCATCTATAGAAAAGGAGTACTTTCCAACAATTGAAATTGCATCAATCAATATCTATTATAAGACTCCTCTTATATAGATATTGGTCAACCCTTCTAATCCTATTAGACATGAGATTTCTTTTAATTAATTAAACTCCTTTAATTAATTTAGGCTTCCCATCACATGGGAATAATTAATTAAATTTATTTAATTAATTTGTCTCCTAATCTTATTAAGAATAAATGAGAGTACTAATATTAAATTAATTACTAAACTCCTTTAGAAATTAAAATAATAATAATTATAATAATATTAATAAGACTCCTCTTATTAATTTATATTTAATATTTCCAAAATATTAAATAATAAACATTAAGCTATTTAATTTATTCTATCACTATAGATTAATTAATTATACTTAATGCATTATTACGATTATGCCATTACCTTCTTAAATAATTATTCTTCCTTTTATGGTGTGACCCTTTAGGTTCTCTATATTAAACCGGTTGTGAATAAATCAATTAGAACAATTCTAATCTTATTTAAATAAATAAATTAAACTAATAATCTATTTAAATAAATAATATTTATTCTACAATAGGGATAAGTCTCCCTAGCGATCAACGACTTTTTAGATAATATAGATTTCAACATTAATCATAAAAGAACCTGTGAGTAAATAGTTACCATACAATTCAATCCTTCCACCATACAATGTCCCAATTAAATATAAGACATGAATTTACTGTCAAGTCTTATTTTATTTAATTATATGTATTTCGATTAGAAAATGCACAACTCCGATTAATGCAAATTAGAAACCTCTTTCTAATTTCATTCCACCTTGGCCAAGGATTCCTGGGTTGTCATTTAAAGAATCACATAGGACATATCTCCTCTTTTACTAGAGGTGGTAGATTCTTTATTGATCATTCATTATCTCCATATGTAACTCATTATACCCAAGCATACCCTATATGCCTTAAAAGGTCTTAAGGAATAAGTCAAAGTATAATTTGTTACATACAAGATACTATGATGATCTCAAGTCCAAGGATCACTTGTACTACTTTCACACTAGGAATTCCTATTGACAGGCGAGTAAAACTCCATTAGGTATTCCATAGCGAGTCACGTTCAGTGAAATTATTCTCCAATAAGCACCTACATACTTACTTTAGTGTCTCCACACAAATGATCATGAGATCAATCATCCTCATCCAATGAGCAAGCAACATATGTACCAATCTATCCGGATTTACTAATCCCCTTTTAGTAATCCCACGATTGAGAACTATTTTAGTTTTAAAGCTTTCCAATTTAGATCTTATTAGCATGATCAACATCATGATTCTAAAAGCATTGCTTAAAACTATGGGTTATTTATATATTATTTAAACAGCACCATGTAGATAATTAAATGCCTTTAATAAATGAATATTTTATTAATAAATAAATAAGATTGTTTACAAAGTATGTGCTTTATCATCATACATGATTGGCTTGTATGCACACTACTATCAATAACTTCCTATAATTAAAATATAGGGTCAGTATTATAGTTATCAATAAATGTAAACCAGGGTCAGTGCTATGACTGCCAATAATTTTTGGACAAAACAGCATCAGTATATATATGTACCAAACAACATTGGTTTTTCCACAATTTATGCTTTGATATCAAATCAAACACATTTTACGCAAACAACAGCTTATATGTTTTGGTTATGATTGAAAAATAAGTCATAACCCTTTTTAAATCACAGATATCACGAATAAGGTGTATAACAAATTCGTATGCCAATATACAAGACTTACATTTAATATTGAAATTAAATGAAGTTAGAAAACTTGTCTTTGCGAAGATCAGCTACTTAAACTATTTGAAAGTGTTTACGCAACCTATATATGTTTATAACTGTAATTAGAAACAATAACAACTAAAAACTAGTCAAACTATTGGGGTGTGGGTTGATTTTTGTGTTCGTTCGGTATTTTATTGCTTTATTGAATAGCTATTTACTTGGTTTTTCAATAAACATTATTTAAAAGTTTCAATACCTTATTAAAAATTTTAGTTATTATTTATAATAATTTCCAAAGGTTCAAAATAATTTTTAAATGATTTAATATCACTTATAATAATTTTTAAATCATTAATATTATTCTTAAATATTTAATAACAATTTATAATAATTTTTTAAATAATCAATATTATTTTTAAATAATTTATTTTTATTAATAATGATTTTTAAATCATTAATATCATTTTTAAATAATTTATTATTATTTAAAATGATTTTTAAAATATTAATATTATTTTTAAATAATTAATAACCACTTAAAATGATTTTTAAATTATCAATAATATTTTAAATAATTTATTTTTATTATTAATTATTTTTTAAATCATTAATATAATTTTTAAATAATTTATTATTATTTAAAATGATTTTTCAACCATTAATATTATTTTTAATAATTTATTTAATACAATTATTAAATAATTTATTATCATTAATATTTAAATAAATTAAATAATTATAAAATTTTATGTCAAGCAATTATAAATTATTTATTAAAATTAAAAATGACTTTTCAATTTTTTTTATTAATTATTTAGTTTTTATTTCTATTTATTTTAATTATTATATTTAATTTTTATTTGAAACCGTCGCTATAGGCTACAGTGATAGGAAAACCGTCGCCTTAGGTATTCTTCACTAGCTGAAGAACAGCCCGGTCAACGGCATGGCCCCTAGTTTGACTCGCTTCAATTTCCAATCTGTTCGATTTTTGGGCAAGCAAGTGTATCAATATTGTAGTATTGATGTAATACTACAAGTTCAACCTAAATTAGGGGTCTAACTACAACAAATCTTGGAGTTATTGATGGTCAAACCACCCATCCGAAGCTGTTCTTGCATTTCTGGGCTGCCCAGAAACGCATAGTCAATGTCGGTCAACGCTTTCTCTTGCCTTATATCTTGCAGGCTGATCATACTTTAGGTGTTCCAGTGGTCGGGGATTGTAGTATAACTACCAAGGCGCACGGTTGAAGCACTCAAAGAGACTATATATTAACAAACAGCAAGATCTAAGCCTTTAAACTACTTTTCAGACCGTTGCCTACAATTTCTGGGTTACCCAAAATTTAAATCTGGACGGTCAACGTCCTTTGACTCTTAATAACTTCATACCCCTGACTTTATAAGGCCTTAAAGTGCTCTCATGGTGTAGACCTCATGTCAAGGTATAATCTGACTAACAATTTCCATCCAAATCGACTGACAAGAGACAGATCAAGCCGGTCAAACTAGACTGTCTGGCGTATTCATACATTTTCTGGATTACCCAGAAAACGTGCGGTCAATTCCGGTCAACAAGTTTTGGCACCTTATATCTTCGAATCTGTTATTCTGATTGCTATTCTACTACTTCTAGACTACTAACAACATTACAGGCTACAACTACAAACCTTTAAAACATCTAAACCATAAATAGAGCACAATCTATGAGCCCTGACATTTACTGTCAGACCATATTTTTAAAGTTTGGCAGTTTTGCTTTAATTGCTATTTTTGTGCATTTAGATGTTATAGATTCATGTTTTAGCAACCCAGATTACTAAATAACATACTCCTAAACATACTTAAACATAACAACAACAATAAATTTCAGAATCTAAGATCTAAAGCTAGGGTTAGGTTTTAACCTTTTTAGAAATTTTCCTTTCCTCCTCTCTAATTCTGCTACAAGCTTGCTGCGAAGTGTTTTGGGTTTAGTTTGTGCTATTCTTTGAGTGTAAAAATCGTGGCTTACAACTACTCTTACTTAGCTTTAGATGGAAACTTAAAGTGGGGTAAAAACCATATTTCTCTCCTTCTTTTGACAAGTAGCCTAGGTTATTAACTATGTAGGGTGTGTTGTCAAGTTATTATGGTAAAATAAATATGGAGCAAATCTTTTGCTTGTTAAGCAAAAGATTTATTCCTATCTCATTTTAAAAGAGAACAAATAAGGGCATTTTGGTCATTTTACATGTACTAAGGGTATTTTGATAATTTCTTACTTAAATCCAAGGGTAATTTAGTCATTTCATATTTTTTCTAGAAACTTAAAAATAAGAATGAACAATTAGGTTTTGTTAATTTAAAATTTGGGTTTATTATCAAAATTAGGATTTTTTGATTAGGGTTAGGGTTTCTAAATTCTTAATTAGGGTTTTTTAGAAATCTTCTTCAATTAATTATATATTGAATATATATATATATATATATATATATATATATATATATATATATTCATAATCTTATTAATGTATTAAGTTATAATTTTCATTTATTATAACAATTAGGGTTAGGGTTTCTCATTTAGATAAAATCTTTAAATTAGGATTTACTATAAGAACTTTTCGTATATGTTTTTCCATAATTATTTCTTATATGTTGATATATATTTATATATATAACTTTAATAAAGCAAAATACACATTGTACAAATCATGAACATAATAATATTTATTTATTATTAATTTTTTTTATAATCTTACTTAAATTTTGGATTATTACATAGACATTTTTTTTGTTTCATTGGTTTTATCAAATTATCAAAGAAAGATGTAGTTAGGAGTCTTATTACTTCGTTCTAGTTTAATTAACATCAAAAAGAGCAATCCCATGACTATATATCGCGTCCAAAACGATGCGTACATCTCACAAAGTCTTTATGTAGGAAGACCTTCTTATTGTTTTATTGGTTCTCTCAAATTGTCAAAGAAAGTGGTGATTAGGTGTCATATGACTTCGTTCTAGTTTTATTACCATCAAAAGGAGTAATCCCATGACTATCATGTTCAAAACGATGCGTACATCTCACACAAGTCTTCATTTACACTACTTTCTTATTGTTTCATTTGTTCTCTCAATTTGTCAAAGAAAGAGGTGATTTGGAGTGCTATTAGTTTTTTTTAGTTTGATTAGTATCAAAAAGATCAATCATATGACTATCGCGTTCAAACCAATTTATTTTATTGTTTCATTCCAATTGTCAAAGAAAGGGGTGATTAAGAGTCCAATTATTTCATTCTAGTTTTATTAGCATCAAAAGGATCATTCACATGACTATCACATTCAAAATGATGCATACATCTCACAGAAGTTTTCATTTAGGGAGACCTTCTAATTGTTTCATTGGTTCTCTAAAATTGTCAAAGAAAGAGGTGTGATTAGGAGTACTATTAGTTCGTTCTAGTTTGATTATGATCAAAAGAAGTAATTACATGGCTATCGCTTTCAAAATAATGCGTACATCTCACATAAGTCTTCATGTAGAGAATCCTTCTTATTGTTTCATTGGTTCTGTCAAATTGTCAAAGAAATAGGTGATTAGTAGTCCTATTAATTCGTTCTAGTTTGATTATCATCAAAATGAGCAATCACATGACTATCACATTCAAAACGATGCGTACATCTCACACAAGTCTTCATTTAGGGAGACCTTCTAATTATTTCATAGGTTCTCTCAAACTGTCAAAGAATGAGCTGGTTGCGAGTCTTATTTTTTCGTTCTAGTTTTATTGGCTTCAAAAGAAGTAATCACATTACTATCACGTTCAAAATGATAGGTACATCTCACACAAGTCTTCATTTAGGGAGACCTTCTTATTTTTTTCATTTGTTCTCTCAATTCTAAAAGAAAAAGGTGATTAGAAGTCAATTACTTCGTTCTAATTTGATTAGCATCAAAAGGAGCAATCGCATTCAAAATGATTTGTACATCTAACACAAGTCTTCATTTAGAGAGACATTGCTGTTTCGTTAGTTCTCTAAAATTGTCAAATAAAGAAGAGATTAGTTGTTATTATGACTTCGTTCAAGTTTGATTACCATCAAAAGAAGCAATCCCATAACTATCGCGTTCAAAATGATGTGTACACCTCACACAAGTTTTCATTTAGGGAGACCTTTGTATTATTTCATTAGCTAAAGAAAGAGGTGATTAGGAGTCCTATTAATTCTTTCTAGTTTGATTAGCATCAAAAGGAGCAAACTCGTGGCTATCGTGTTCAAAATGATGCGTACATCTCACACAAGTCTTCATTTTGGGAGACTTTATTGTTTCATTGGTTCTCTCAAATTGTCAAAGAAAGAGTTCATTAGGTGTCCTATGGCTTTGTTTTAGTTTGATTAGCATCAAAATGAGCAATCCTATGACTACTGCATTACAAACGATGCATAAATCTCACACAAGTCTTCATGTAGGGAGACATTCTTATTATTTCATTGGTTCTTTCAGATTATAAAAAAAGAGGTGATTAAGAGTCATATTTCTTCGTTCTAGTTTTTTTTGCATCAAAAGTAGCAATCTCATGACTATCGCGTTCAAAACGATGCGTACATCTCACACAAGTCTTCATTTAGGGAGACATTCTTTATGTTTCATTGGTTCTCTCAAATTGTCAAAGAAAGAGGTTATTTTTTGTCCTATGACTTCGTTCTAGTTTGATTAGCATCAAAAGAAGCAATCCCATGAGTATCGCGTTCATAACGATGCGCACATCTCACACAAGTCTTCATTTAGGGAGACTTTCTTAATGTTTCTTTGGTTCTTTCAAATTGTCAAAGAAAGAGGTTATTAAGAGTCCTATTTTTTCGTTATACTTTGATTGGCATTAAAAGGAGATATCCCATAACTATCATGTTCAAAACGATGCATATATCTCACACAAGTCTTTATTTTAGGAAACCTTTTTATAGTTTCATTGGTTCATTCCAATTGTCAAAGAAAAAGGTGATTAGAAGTCCTATTACTTCTTTCTAGTTTGATTAGCATCAAAAGGAGCAATCCTGTGACAACCCGAGAATTTATAAGATTAATAAAATCTTAAATGATTTAACAAATGCTAAATAATAAGACCTAGACTGGAAATATAGTATGAATTTAAAAATTTTATAAAGGACTTATATGATTTTGTGTATTGTTTATATATTTATGTAACATATAAAGAGAATTAAAAATAAATTCTCGTAACCTAATATATATATTACGTATGAAAATTTAATAACCTAAGGGTTATAATATGTAAGGATGCTAGTATTTAAATTTTTTACTAACCTAAGAGATTAATTTTATTATCTCAATTTATTAATTTTATTAAAGCAAGTCTAATTGGGTTAAGTAATTAAATATAATTGAATTACAATTGAGTGAATAGAAATCCTAATTAAATAATTAAGGTAGGATAGAATTAAAATTAGTGGACTATGTTAATTTACATAGCCCAATTATTTTATTAGCAAGCCCAAAATTTTTATGGGAGCCCAAGACTCTAGCCCAATTTTTAAGGAATTTATTTGGACATTTGATAAGCTAAATAAAGAATAAACACAAACCAAGTTAGGAGAATAAAGGGCCCATAAATTCGGCCCGTATAGAGAGGAGAAGAAAGGTTCATGAATGTAATTATTACATTTACCAACTCCTCACCAACTCTAACATGTGTCACTCTCTCATTTAAGCCAACAACATTGTCTAAGTGTGCAAGCAACATCAAAGTGGTTGAGTGAGAGAGAGAGCTAGAGTGTGGGGAATATGTATATAGATATATCCAATATATCTATACACTTTTATTTCAAATAAAAATCTTTTTCTTTTCTCTTTCCTCTTACTTCCTTATTTGCTAACAAAAGAAAGAAATAGAGAAAGAGGAGTTCGGCAGCCTTAGGGGAGGGGAAGTGAGATTATTCTCCATTCCACCCTAAAGAGTTGAGCTCCTTTAGAAGAAGAAGAAAGGATGCACTTGATCAAAGGTATAAAACCCTAAAACTGTAAGCTTTGTTTTCTTTATTTTGATGGATATTGGTGGAATAAAGGGTTTGTGTTTTTGAACTCCAAAACCTTAGATCTATATGTTTATAAGTCTACTATGTTTAGATCTATCACTTTGAAGTGTTAAAAGTTAGATCAAAAGAAAGAAAAATGAAACTATGTTTCAAAAGTTAGAAAAACCTTGATTTTCTTAGCCTTGATTAAGTTTTTCTTGGAGTTGGTGTATGTTTGGTGAAATAGATCATGGATCATGGGAGATCCATGAGTCATAGAGGTATTAGTATGTATTACTATGTGTTATGATGACTAATGTTGGATTAATCAAGTAATCATGAAAGTTTTCTTACAAAACACAAATCTGGAAAAATTAGATTTTTGAGAAAACGTAACATGAAATTCAAAAGACCATATCTCCTATTCTGTTTTGAATTTTTGAGTGTGGTCAATTTCTGGACTTAGATCTATGAGTCTTCTAACTTTTTCAAGTGGAATCACTGAAAAATTCCATGTAGATTTCCGTCTCAAGAGTTTTTAGCAAAGGACACAAAAATTGAAAAGTCAAAAAAGCAATCTGTCCAAAAATTGTAAGGGCTGTTTCGTCCATTTAATTTTTGAAAAAAATTCCAATATTTTGGGACATGAAAATATATGAGATAAAGTAGCTTGTGTCCAAAAAAGAGCTTATTCCGACTTAAATTGGGCATGTTATGACCATTTCAATATTTGCATTTTTTTCACAAAAATCGCTATAACCGGAGTTGTATAACTCCGATGGCTATGAAATTTAAACTGGAGGCTCACAATACATGTGTAAGATCCCGCCAAGAGTTGGAAATTTCTGGAGTTAAGGGTGATGTAGCAAATTTCTTAATGAATTAACTAGAAATGGATTTTTGAAAAATACTTAAGGAAGTTGAAAATTTCTGAAAAATTATTTTTGTGTATGGAATATATGTATTTATGTGTGGAAAAAAGATAAAAAAATAATAAGATAATTAGGTGAAAAAAGGGGAATCTAGGTTGCTGGATTGCAATCTGATTTGCTGGATTGGCCACCAGGATGCTGGATTGGTATGTTTAGATAATCCAGGATACTGGATTGATCTATTTGGATAATCTAGGTTGCTGGATTGGTGGTCAGTTGAATCCAGGCTTGCTGGATTGGATGTCAGTTTGAATCCAGGCTTGCTGGATTGGAGGTCAGTTAAATCCAGTCTGCTGGATTGGAAAATAATATATTAAATTTGAAATTCAGTCTGAATCCAGGTTGCTGGATTAGGTATTTGAATTACTAAATTATAAAGGACTTACAAATGAAAGATTAAGTGTGAATTCACAAGTTGTATAATAAAGTAAATGATAAGTTTAAGGTAGTGCACTCGTACCCTTTAATGGTTGATGTATAGTAGCTAGGCTAAACAACTCCTTCATATGGGGAAGGTATCTACAAATTAGTAACCGATCTAACTCACTGTGAAAATAGTGTAGACGAGACGGAAGTTAATTTGTTAGTTATTTGTGGGAAACCACTCAGTATACTATATTGAATACTATTAAAGACATCGATGTGTGCTAGGTTTAGACTTGTAAATAAGTATGGTGTTGAGGATATCTAATATTTGACTATGTGTTTAAATATTAGATAGTTTATTTATAAGGTATGTTATGCTAATTGAAAGATCAATCTTATAACTGATAGGTCTTTCCAATAAAATGATAAAATTAGATTGCGTAGCAGTAATCGACGGTTCAGGCAAGTTTCCTAACTCGAACTCGAGTTGTTATTGTAAAGCATGTTCGTGAATAATTATTGTTGATTATTCACATCTATACTGATTATTGATTCGCACGTTGTGCATATTGTATATATTCATCAGGTATGAAAGGCTGATCACCTTCATTACCAATTGTTCAGTTGAATTTATTCATGTTCATTGTTGGCTATTCAGCATTATTGATTCATGTTCTTTCACAATTCTTATATTTTTAAAAGTTTGTCATCTTATTATTCTTTTCAATCATGATATATCTTCATTTGAACTTAAACTTGCTGGGCAAACTTGTTGCTCACCCTTGCTATATCATGATAAACATTTCAGATTAAGACGAAACTTCGGTCATAGGCAAAGGCAAAGACAAGTTCTAGAATGGAATTATTATACGATTAAAATGATAATAGTATAGGATACAAATGACATTGTATGTCGTGTAGGATATTGAATGCAGGTATTAAGTTAAGGTTACAGACCTTGGGAATTATGTTGTAAAAGTTATTGTATAAACAATTTATGTTTATATCTTCCGCATTAGTTATAGAAATGATGTATCGTAATGTACCAGGTTCGAGGTTCTGGGGACCCGGATTTGGGGGCGTCACAAATCCCATGACTATTATGTTCGAAACAATGCGTACATCTCACACAAGTCTTTATTTACGGAGACCTTCTAATTGTTTCATTTGTTCTGTAAAATTATCAAAGAATGAGGTGATTAAGAGTCCTATTTCTTTTTTCTAGTTTAATTAGTATCAAAAGGAGCAATCCCACTTCAATTAGGGTGACCTTCTTATTATTTCATTGGTTGCCTCAAATTATCAAAGAAAGATGTGATTAAATGTCATATTTATTCGTTCTAGTTTTATTGGCATCAAAAGGAGCAATCTAATGACTATCATGTTCAGAACAATGTACACATCTCACACAAGTCTTCATTTAGGGATACAGTTTTATTGTTTCATTGGTTCTGTCAAATTGTCAAAGAAAGAGGTAATTAGGAGTCCTATTACTTTGTTCTAGTCTGATTAGCATCAAAAGGAGACTTCCCATGACTATCGTGTCCAAAACGATGCGTACATCTCACAAAGTCTTTATGTAGGGAAGCCTTCTTATTGTTTCATTGGTTCTCTCAAATTGTCAAAGAAATTGGTGATTAGGTGTCATATGACTTCGTTCTAGCTTTATTAGCATCAAATGGAGTAATCCTATGACTATCGTGTTCAAAACGATGCGTACATCTCACACAAGACTTTATTTACTCCACTTTCTTATTGTTTCATTTGTTCTCTCACTTTGTCAAAGAAAGAGGTGATTTGTAATCCTATTAGTTTATTTTAGTTTGATTAGTATCAAAATAATCAATCACATGACTATCGCATTAAAACCAATTTATTTCATTGGTTCACTCCAATTGTCAAAGAAAGGGGTGATTAAGTGTCCTATTACTTCGATCTAGTTTGATTAGCATCAAAACGATCAATCACATGACTATCACATTCAAAATGATGCGTACATCTCACATAAGTTTTCATTTAGGGAGACCTTCTAATTGTTTCATTGGTTCTCTAAAATTGTCAAAGAAAGAGGTGTGATTAGGAGTACTATTAGTTCGTTCTAGTTTGATTATCATCAAAAGCAGTAATTACATTGCTATCGCTTTCAAAACAATACATACATCTCACATAAGTCTTCATGTAGAGAAACCTTCTTATTGTTTTCATTGGTTATGTCAAATTGTCAATGAAAGAGGTGATTAGTAGTCCTATTAATTCGTTATAGTATGATTATCATCAAAATGAGCAATCATGTGACTATCACGTTCAAAACGATGTGTACATCTCACACAAGTCTTCATTTAGGGAGACCTTCTAATTATTTCATAGGTTCTCTCAAATTGTCAAAGAATGAGATGGTTATGTAAGAACCGTGAATTTCATGAATAAATATTAATATTGATATAATAAGAAAATGAATATTTATTTGAATATAAATATTGATGTGTTGTGAGATGAGTAATTCAATTAATTCCAAATTGAATTTATAATAATTGAGAAAAATGTGGAGTTTATGATAAACTCGTAAAATGCCTTTTGTGACACGATAATGAGAATTATGACTATTTAATTAATTAAAAAAATTAATAAGTGAATGATTAATTAATAATATATTGTTAATTAATTGTTATTATGAGTAATAACATATTAATGATTAAATAATTGATTACTATTATAAGGTTAATGTTTGTTCAATTAATTTTTAAGTGTAATGCTAGGTAATCACATATTATATAGTAACTACATGATATAAAGTATAATGTGACATTGTGATGTGACTATGTAATATAGGAACTATATGGTAAAATGAAGTAAGTCACATGAATTACATAACTAGACCTATATGGATACATGTTATGTGTACCTTGTGCAATGTTGAACCAAACTATATTGTAAAGTGTATGTGACACTTTAGAGAGACTATATAATATAGAAAATATATAGTAAGATTAATAAATTGTATGAGTTATATAAATGATGTTTATGTGACCATGTGATATGTATAGTGCATGAGTGTGGACTTTATGAATTATTAAATTAGACTATATAAATGATTTATATTAATAATTATTTCAATAAGTAAAATAATTGAAATAATAAGGTTTATGATAATGTGGTGTGTCACTACCTAATTAAATCATAATTTAGCATTATCAAAATGTACATGGATTATTTATTGATGTGTGTACATGTACCCCAAATTGCTACCATGCGATAATATTATAACATTAAAACCCATGTATGCACCCAATTGGATTTAAACCTAAGTATACATATATATGTATTTAACTTAAGTGTATCTAATATGTATATGTATAACAAACCTATAGTATGTAGCATTATCTCATTTCCTACTTGCTATGTTGATGTGATTGAGTTGTCCCAAAATGAGAGTCACTTCCTCCTCTTCTCTTTCACGTGTATGGCCAATGGCCTATGCTACACCTATATACCAAATTCTAGCATACAATCAAATGATGAAAGGGAGTGGGTTATGGGTTATTGGCAACTATTACACCTAATCTTGATTACCCAATATGTTCTTCTTCCATCTCTTAGTTTGATTCATGATGCAATAGCTTTGCATGGTCATTCATTTCTCTATAAAGTGAACCCTCCTCTCCTCATTTGATTTTGTTGAGTTAATTGCTAAGTTGCTATAGAGTAAGTTGAGTGTATAATCTGATAATTGAGGGAGAGTGATGTCCATTTGAAAGCTTAAAAGGTATAATCCTTATTCAAACTTTGAAGTTTAGCATTTCCAATTCATAGAAATTAGCATGAAATACTTGAAATTGATATGTATCAATGATGCTAGCGTGCTAGTTAGGTTTGTATACATGTTATAAATATAATGTGACTGATTGTAAGCATGTTTCATGATCTGAATTGAGAAATTGTTGAAGCTCTGTTCTAGCAGGAAACTTTCTGGTCCCTAGTACAAACAGGGAGCAGCCGCGGCCTTCTGCAAAACTGAATGGCAACTTTTATGCTTTCTGATGTATAGAGCATGCTAGTATAACTTCATTATGACTACTTATATCCCTAATATGCTGACATAAGGGGCCTTGCATAGAACCACTTACCAAAGCTTGTTTTCTAAAGGAAACTTGAAGTTTTCAAAAGCAAACTTGTCGAACTAGAACACTTTAAGTTCTGAAATTTCAAGCATGTTTATGTGGTCTATTTATTTGTATATGAAAGCATGATATAAGATATATGGACTTACCTTACATACTTGAATGGTTTTGACAACCTTCTAAGAGAAATCGTAGAGTTTCAAATACGAACTTGATAAACTATGTGCCCTTTTAAATTCTAAACTTGTGAGCATGTTTAGGTGGTATGATTATATATATACAAGCATGAAATATGATATGTGTAGTAGCTTTGCATACGTGGTTGGCTAACAGGAGATTTTCAAGAGAAACCTTAAGAGTTTGAAAATTAGTTTTTTTGATAACTACATTATGAACATTCTGAAATTTATAACCATCTTAATAAGGTGTCATATGCCTCTAGACATGATTGACATGTATGCCTAACTAGTCTTATGCATTGTAAACTAGTTGAGCATGGTTTAGAACAAGTTTCAAAGAAGTGAAACCATAGAACATGAATTGCATGACTAAAATAACTTGAGCATGTGTAAGTAAAGATTATTGACCTCGTTGCATGTGTATAATTAGTAGACGTAAGAAACATTGTAATCGAACACGTTAAGCCTCGTTAGTCGAAAATCGATAAGACGATGTTGAAAGCATGATGTAAGAATCAAACTTATCATAACCTGTATGTTTCTGCATATGTTATCATTAGAGTATGAGGGTGTGAAAGCTAGACCAAGCAATCTGATGCTCAGCTCTGATTTGAACTGGGACCAGCGCGGCTGCTCCACTCCCTAGTTCAAATTGGGCTCGGCCCCGCCACCCTGCAGAGGAGTCTGGCTATTTTGGTTGTAATCTGAGATTGATGTAGGCTTGTATGGTTATCCTAATCTATAATACAATACAATATTCAAGTATTAGTGAACATGTTATGACGAACCCATATTGAATTGATAAAGTGTTTATAAACTTCAAATGTTAAGTCA
This sequence comes from Panax stipuleanatus, assembly GCA_020205555.1. Classification (NCBI taxonomy): domain Eukaryota; kingdom Viridiplantae; phylum Streptophyta; class Magnoliopsida; order Apiales; family Araliaceae; genus Panax; species Panax stipuleanatus. The sequence goes on along the minus strand of JAINUT010002761.1, from coordinate 110,254 downwards.
AACGATAGTACAAACTATGTTAGCCGAATCTATAGTGTCTTATAAACTTATTTGTGTTAGGTAAGGTACGTAATGACGTACGTGTAGGGTTATACGACTAAGTAAGAAATCGTATATGTATGTTTAACTTATATATTAAGTTTGTGTATCGAATGTACATAACAAATAAATGTCCTATATACATAACTATGTTATAATAGGATTCGAAAAGTGTTGATAAGCTATAATTGGTAAACTACGCTTAAGGCAAGTACTCAAACCTTACTCTTTATTTAGCATTACTTGAGCTTGTACTGTTATTGGTTGTACAAGTAAACAATTGAAAGTATGATTCTTGTCTTATGACATAATGCTTCAAAGTTAACATAGAGTTGTTTATATTCTCTGAACTTTGATTTCGAATATAGAACTTATAATTGTTCTTATATACATTGAAAGAGCGGTCTATGACACTTGATTCAGCTAGACCTAAATCATAATTCGAGAGCGATCCAAACCAATTTATTGGTGCGGAAATCTTGTATTGACTGAGATGAACAACCTTCTTTGAAGGGGGAAACTATACTTGTCGGGAGATCGACGTGCGCACTTGAGTACGATTAACGATATGCAAAACGTAGGGTACTTTAGGCTAATTACCTGTTGTATTTGTTTTATTGGATTATCAGTATATGTCTGTTAATTCTAGTAGAAGTTCATAGTCCTTAGTGACTGCTCAGTATTCATTATTCTTGAACTGTTAAAAGGTTAAACCTTGGATCTTATTGATATCTTTCGGTCCTTAGCGACTTGTGTTGAAAACTGTTGATACTTCTTGTTATCCTCGAACTATCATTTATTGTCATACCCTTGGGAATCTAAAACTATATTAACCCTTATTGCTTTATTACTTGTTGAGCAAACTTTTTGCTCATTCTTTCTTTTCCCTAAAAACATTTCAGTTAAGACAGAGCAAGGCGGACCTTCGGGCGCTGATAAGGGCAAGGGCAAAGCTATAGAGTATCTTTATATTATGTAGAACGTTATGATGTTATAATAAGATTATATTCTATTATGTATTAGTTATGATTATGTATCCTTAAGATATGTTTAAGATGTAATCGATGTTTAAGTTGCGAAACCTTGGGACATGAATGGTTATATTAAATAAATGTAATCTATTCGTATGTTACATGTTATTCCGCTGTGCGATATGATATTTAGTCATATTATTGTGTTAGTATTTAGAACGTGACAAACCAAATTCGAGACGATGTGGCGGTCCGAATTTGGGTGCGTCATATGTTACGAGTCCTATTTCTTTGTTCTAGTTTTATTGGCATCAAAAGGAGCAATCACATTACTATCACGTTCAAAATGATAGGTACATCTCACACAAGTCTTCATTTAGGGAGACCTTATTTTTTTCATTTGTTCTCTCAATTCTCAAAGAAAGAGGTGATTAGGAGTCCAATTAGTTCGTTCTAGTTTGATTAGCATCAAAAGGAGCAATCGCGTACTGATAAGTAGGTTTTATACCTACTTATTGAACGCCAACTTACTATGATTATGGCTTAAACTCAAGCACTTTAGTGTCTTTAATGCATTTTATCTTTGTTTTGTATATTTTAGGCAGGAACTCCAAAGAGCAGGAAATGGCAGGATAAAGGCATGGTATAGCATGAAGACGGACAAAATGGCATAAGGCTGGCAATAAGGCAAGGTGGAAAGCTTAAATGGAGCGAATGTGGACGAGGCATGAGAAGAATGGCATGTTGAGGGAATAAGCAAGAGATAGCAAGAAGGTTTGGCATGAGCAAAGGGCACCTGATGATGGCTGTGATGCCTCCAGAATAGGTCCAGTCAACCCAACCCATTCTGAGTCGCCAAATACATGGTACAGAATTCAAATACAAACTTTATATCATACGGTCGTGCAAAATACGACCACATAACTGTGAGTGTCAATACAAATATGTAGAAAATATTAATATTCAAACTAAGTCCTCATTACAATTATTATCACACTATTTATCAGAAATAGTGAGGACTACTACTGCTCTAACTCGGACTATCACTCTGTCCCCCGACTAGTTCCCGCAACATTCTCATTTCTTGAAGAGGATAATAGATGAAAAGGGTGAGCTCAACTAGCCCAGTAAAGAATATTATGACTAAGATAATGAAAAATAAATTATCGTTAGTCTTCAATAATTCAGATAAAATATTATTGACAACAAGTTTTAGATCAATAATCGCAGTAGAAATAACCGTTCATCATCATCTTTGCACTACAGGCCAAAGATATTCATTTGTATCATCAGTGGTCATGTTCATCTCAACACCTGTCATCTTTGCACTACGGGCCAAAGATATTCATTAGGTAATCATTCACTTTGCTCTACAGGCTAAATATATTCAGTTATATCACCACTTAGGACTGAGGATGATGAAAAATAATATAAATAACGAATCCAGTGAAATAAAGGATAAGATTAAGGATTCGTAATTTAGTTTATTCAAGTTCAAGAATATTCCATATAATACTTTGTGGAGCAAAATTCAAGAATGAAGCTCAAAACTTAGATCCAATCAAAGATAAGAACTTTAACAAGCAACTTGGACATATAGACGAAAATTTAATTTTTTCGTGAATAGTGCCGTATACGTGAATAGTGCCGTATACATAAATAGTAACCCCGACAGAAAAAGTAAGAATTTCATAATAAAATCCATGACAATATTTTCGTATAATGATATTGAAAAGAATAACATCATTTATGAAAGAAATAACATCCCTTACCTCAAAATAATAGTACTTCTGATTGGAATATCGGATATATGGCTGAAGGAAACTTGCACTGAATAGTAACACTCAAAGTATCTAAATACTCACAAAAATACGCTCGATATTATAGAGAGATAAAACTTCTGATTCTGGTGTGATTTTCAATTCTAACCTAAGCACCCTATTTATAGGAAAAACCTAGGATGCCAAAGTAGACTAAATTAATAAAATAATATTTTATTTTTTTTAAATTTCCAGCCGCCTCATGACCAAAAGAAAGCCATCAGCCACCAACCAAGAGTGGGGCCCGCCTCCTATAAAAAAATATTTATTTTCTGAAATTTCAATAATTCATAATAAATAGCCCTTTTGTCAGAAAAATACAAATTCTATGTCCTTCTATAGGAAATTTAATTCTCTACAACTTTGTAGAAGGAAGTTTTTCCAATTCCAAACATAAATAATCCGAAATCCATAAACGGATGATTTTCCAAACCAAAATACTGATAAAAACACCTCAGCACTAATTCCTTCTCTTATATCCACAAAATAAATATTTCCTTATCATATAAATCAATAATTAATTATTCACAAATAATATTACAGAACTACAATATTGACAACCAGGTCGTTCCTAGGAAAGAGGGGGCCTTCCGATAAGGACTTCTCCTTATTGGCGCGCAATTAAATAACCCTTCCTAGACATAACTTCCTTAGACATTGTCAATAATGTTATCTAATAATATTATTCAAATAATATGAATTATTGAGTTGATAATGTGAAATACTGTGCAATGACAAATATTGAATCAATAATACAAAATATCAACTGTAGCAATTATTGAATTAATCACAGCAACGTAGCAATTATTGATATAAAATATCAACGTAGCAATTATTGAATCAATAAAATATCATGCAATTATTGAATCAATAATATAAAATATTGAACAGTAATTACTGTAACAATTATTGTGTAATGACTTCTCATGTAAGAATCAATAATTAGAGTTACTGTGCAATACCGTGTGCTACTATGAAATACCGTGTGCTACCGTGCAACACTGCGTATTACTGTACTTTTATCACCGGATATTTCAACAGTACTAACGGTAACAACTACGCCGTTATTTTATAAAAAGGTTATTTATGTCGCTTTCTATATCCGACAGTTATTCCGTTGTGGGGCCCACAAATAGCTGCGCCGTCGTACGAATATTCCCCGACAACAAGAATATTCCACGACCAAACGAATATTCCTCGACAACAAGAATATTTTATAACCACTTGCTTATTTTAAAATATTTGCACATTTCACCCATAACTTTTCACATTTATCAAAACAACACCGTACTGTTTTGAAATAATATATAAAGAAAATTAAATCTTTATTCATAAAAGTTGGGGTCTTACAATCTCCCCTCCTTATGAAATTTCGTCCTCGAAATCGACGTACGTACCTGGTATGTCGAAAAGGTGAGGATACCTTGCTTTCATTTCCGATTCCAACTCTCAGGTCATTTCCTCAATAGCATGGTTTCTCCACAAAACTTTAACTTGAGGTATAATTTTTGAGCGTAGGACATGCTCCTTCCTATCCAAGATCTTGACAGGTACCTCCTCATACGTTAAATCTTCGGCTATATCGTCTGGTTCTAACTCAATAATGTGGTTTGGGTCTTTCACATATTTACGAAGTACGGATATGTGAAAAACGTTATGAACACGAGACATGCTTGGAGGTAAAGCAAGTCTATAAGCCACATTTTCTACTCTATCAAGAATCTCAAATTGACCAATGAATCGTGGATTGAGCTTTCCTCTCTTCCCGAATCTCGTAACTCTTTTTCACGGAGCAATACGTAACAATACATGGTCCCCATCATTAAATTCTATGTCCTTTCGATGAAGATCCGCATAACTCTTTTGTCGATCTTATGCGGTTTGTATACGTTGTCAGATTATTTGAATCTTTTCTGTAGTCATACGTACTAACTCCGGTCCTAACAACGTTGCTTCACCTACCTCATCCCAACAAACTGGAGAACGACACTTTCTCCCATACAATGCTTCGAATGGAGCTACGCCTATACTTGCTTGATAACTGTTATTGTAGGAGAATTCCACTAATGGTAAGTACTTATCCCAACTCCCTTTGAAGTCTAGAACACAAAGTCTCAATAGATCTTCAAGAGTTTGAATAGTTCTTTCCGATTGTCTGTCCGTTTGAGGATGATAAGCCGAGCTGAATCGTAAATCCGTGCCCATAGCTTTTTATAAACTGATCCAAAATCGTAAAGTAAATCTGGGGTCACGATCCAAAACTATGGATACTGGCATGCCATGCAATCTCACAATCTCATTCACGTACATATGAGCAAGACGTTCAAGGGAATAAGTCTCTCGTATTGGCAAGAAATGAGCCGACTTGGTTAATCTATCAACAATAACCTAAATCGCATCTATGCCTTGAGAAACCTTGGGAAGACCCGTAACGAAATCCATCGTAATGTGTTCCCACTTCCATTTTGGAATCTCCAGTGGTTGCAATGAACCCTTCGGTACTTGATGCTCCGCCTTTACACGTTGACACGTTAAACATCTCGAAATAAACTCTGCGATCTCTCTTTTCATATTACTCCACCAAAATGTATGTCGAAGATCACGATACATTTTGGTACTCCCAGGATGGATTGCAAAGGGTGTGTTGTGTGCCTCCATTATGATTCTATGTTTCAAGTCAGAATCGTTAGGAACACAAAGTCTGGAGTTGACTCGAAGTATTCCCTCTTCATCTATTCTTGCTTCTGGAATGGCACCTTCTTGCACATTCTTCTTCATCTTCATCAGCTCCGGATCCGTAGCTTGAGCAGCTTTAACTTTATCAATCAAAGATGGTTCTACGCGTATACTCGACATCATCGCAATCGTTCCCGCATATGATCTTCTACTCAACGTGTCAGCTACCACGTTCGCTTTCTCTTGAGCTCTTGGAAGATCTTCTCGCATTTCTCGCTCCAAACGAATTTTGTATCTTTCCGAGTCAACTGAGTTAATGGAGTAGCGATTCAAGAAAATCCCTCTACGAACCTCCGATAATAACCAGCTAAGCCCAGAAAGCTTCGTACTTCGGTCACCGACTTAGGTTGCTCCCAGCTTTGTATTGCTTCAATCTTCGTCGGGTCAACAGATACTCCACATTTCGATACCACGTGCCCAAGAAATGTTACTTCCTCAAGCCAAAACTCGCATTTCTTCAGCTTGGCATATAGCTTGTTCTCACAAAGCTTTTAAAGTACCAACTTCAAGTGGTGCTCATGATCTTCACTGCTTTTAGAATAGATGAGGATGTCATCAATAAAGACAACAATGAACTGATCCAAATATTCCTTGAATACACGGTTCATCATATCCATAAAAGCAGTAGGAGCATTAGTCAATCCAAAAGACATGACTAAGAACTCATAATGCCCGTACCGAGTTCTGAAGGCAGTCTTCGGAATATCCTCAGTTTTAATCTTCAGCTGATGATATCCAGAACAAAGATCGATCTTTGAAAAGAATTGCGCTCCTTGCAACTGGTCAAACAGGTCATCAATACGAGGTAGCGGATACCTATTCTTGATGGTGACATGGTTCAACTCCCGATAATCAATACAAAGTCGCATACTCCCGTCTTTCTTCTTTACGAATAAAACAGGAGCACCCCAAGGAGACGTACTAGGATGAATAAAACCGATGTCTAACAGTTCCTGTAGTTGGACCTTTAACTCCTGAAGTTCAATAGGAGTCATTCGATATGGGGTTTTATAAATGGGTTTTGTACTGGGTTCAAGGTAAATAAAGAATTCAACTTCAAGTTCTGGGGTAGACCGGGAAGTTCTTCAGGAAATACAGCAGGAAACTCATTAACAACGAAAATATCATTCAAACCTAATGTATTCTTGTTTAGATCAGTGACATGAGCTAAGAAAGCTTGACATCCGTTTTTCAATAAACGAATGGCTTTGTGACTTAAAATGATATTGACTGATTTTAGTGGTTTGGTGGTCTGGATTCGCACAACAGGTTGATTAGGAATATGAAAACTAACAACCTTACGAGAACAATCAATTTTGGCATGGTAAGTGGTTAACCAGTCAATTCCTAAAATCACGTCAAATGCAAGTATTTTCAAAGATATAAGATCAACAGGTAAGGTAAGGGTACCAATCTAAATCAAGCAAGATTTGTAAACTATAGATGTAACAAAGATTTCTCCTAACAGAGTTTCAACAGATAAGTCAAAGTCTAATTTATCAGAAGTCAAGTTCAAACGTTGAGCACAAGCAGGTGAAATAAAGGAATGGGTAGCACCGGTATCTAACAAGGTGTAAACTTCGCAAGTGTTTATGATCAGCTTACCCGTAATCACCTCGTGTGGATTCCTCGCGTTTTGGGTTGTCACGACAAACGCTCTTCCAGGAATCATCGACTTTGACTTGTACGAAACCGCCTTTGGAATCACCACCCCCGCTGTACTTGGTTTCGGTATAGGACAATCTCGAGCTATATGTCCTTCTTTTCCACAGTTATAACATACTTTGAATTGTTGTGGGCAGTTTGGGCTGATGTGTCCCTCTTTCCTGCATTTATAGCATACGACCGGTGGTCGTTCTCCTCCCTTAGAAACAGTTGATGTTGGTGCTGATGTTGATGTCTTCACGTTCTCATTGTTATACCTTCTCTTCTTGAAATCTCCCCCCGACTCGCTTCTTCTACTATCATGGCCACGATTACCACCGGAGTGGTTACCGCTTCTGTCATACTCTCCTCCTCGCTAGTTGTCATTGCTCCGATGACTGCTGCCATCGGTACGACCTTGGTTGTGGTCCCTCGGTTGAACATAATCATTATCTCGTTCTAACAACTGGGCCCTGTTCACTACATCCGAATATAGAGAAAATTTATGAGAAATGAGGTATTGACGTATTTCGGGTTTCAAACCTCTTAGAAACATCCGCGTCATACGTTCCTCATTCTCCATCAAATGAGGTGCAAACCTGGACAGCTCCGCGAACTTAGCCTCGTACTGGGATACCGTCATGTTGTTTTGTTCTAGTCGGATAAACTCTACCTCCTTCATATGACGAATACTTTCAGGAAAGTACTTGTCATTGAACAGTTTCTGAAACGCTTCCCAAGACATCTTTAGTGCGGAAGGCTGGGTACGCTTCACGGATTCCCACCAGTAATCTGCCTATCCACGGAACATAAACGTGGCGAATGGAACCTTCTGTTCCTCCGTGCATCCCAAGACATCAAATGTCTTGGTAATTTATTTAATCCACGTCTCCGCCTTGATCGGATCCGATTTTCCTAAAAACTCTGGTGGTCCCAATTCTTTGAACTGCTTGGCAGTGACAATTCGAGTGTTGTTATTATCTCCACCTGTATGTTGCACACGAGTCTCCCTCGTCTGGTTTTGCATGAACTGCAAAAAACTTCTAAACATCTCATTGTTTATCGTCTGACCAGCGTTATTTTCAGGATGAACATTGCCTTCTTGTTGCACGTTCTCCTGGTTAGTGATTAAAGGTGTCTCCACGGTCTCATTCACTTCGTTGTTAACATTCTCAGCTGCCATTCTCAAATACTGCCATAAAACAAGGATTAATTAAACAAATTAACATATCACATATTAACCCTATGCTCCGACTGACCAATTAAATACCACATAAGCTTAGGTAGACATACTAGTGAAGGATTTACTCGTCTCTCCCCTCCTAGTTCTATTCCCCGATCTCCGCCATAGATCATATCTCTAAGTTCTGATACCAACTGTGACGCCCCCAGAATAGGTCCAGTCAACCAAACCCATTCTGAGTCGCCAAATACATGGTACAGAATTCAAATACAAACTTTATATCATACGGTCGTGCAAAATACGATCACACAACTGTGAGTGTCAATACAAATATGTAGAAAATATTAATATTCAAACTAAGTGCTCATTACAATTATTATCACACAATTTATCAGAAATAGTGAGAACTACTACTGCTCTTACTCGGACCATCACTCTGTCCCCCGACTTGTTCCCGCAACATTCTCATTTCCTGAAGAGGACAATAGATGAAAAGGGTGAGCTCAACTAGCCCAGTAAAGAATATTATGACTAAGATAATGGAAAATAAATTATCGTTAGTCTTCAACAATTCAGATAAAATATTATTGACAACAAGTTTTAGAACAATAATCGCAGCGGAAATAATCGTTCATCATCAATATTTTATCCCTGTAACATCAATCAATATACATCTCAAATCAACTATTCATCTTTGCACTACATGCCAAATATATTCATTTGTATCATCAGTGGTCTTGTTCATCTCAACACCTGTTATCTTTGTACTACGGGCCAAAGATATTCATCAGGTAATAATTCATCTTTGCTCTACAGGCCAAAGATATTCAATTATATCACCACTTAGGACTGAGGATGATGAAAAATAATATAAATAACGAATCCAGTGAAATAAAGGATAAGATTAAGGATTCGTAATTTAGTTTATTCAAGTTCAAGAAAATTCCATAATAATACTTTGTGGAGCAAAATTCAAGAATGAAGCTCAAAACTTAGATCCAATCAAAGATAAGAACTTTAACAAGCAACTTGGACATATAGACGAAAAATTAATTTTTTCGTGAATAGTGCAGTATACGTGAATAGTAACCCCGACGAAAAAAGTAAGAATTTCATAATAAAATCTATGACAATATTTTCGTATAATGATATTGAAAAGAATAACATCATTTATGAAAGAAATAACATCCCTTACCTCACTACATTCTCAACAATGGAAAACAATATCTGACTAAGTTTCAACCAAAGTCAGATGAAAGAATCTTTCTTGGATATGCCACAAATAGCAAAGCCTACAGAGTGTTCAACAAGAAGACGCTAATTGTTGAAGTCTCGATTCACATCATTTTTGATGAAACAGACTCAGACAAGTCTGTACCACTCAATATTGCGATCATCGAGCCAGACACTACGAATGAAGTGGTCGATCCCAACACCACGATCGCAGTCCCAGAAGATGGAATCGTGGAGCCAAAAAAAGAGATCGTGGAGAGAGCTACACCAGACGACGAACCTCTACAACAAGAAGCAGAAGTCGATCTTGAAGTATTTAGAGAAGAAGGCACCAGAACAGATGTTCCAACAGGAAGCAGATGGAAAAAAGATCACACTCAAAACTTGATTATTGGAGATCCAGATGCAAGAATCAAGACCAGATCTGCTACTCAAAATGAGTGTTTCTATTTGAGCTTTCTGTCCCAAATGGAACCCAAGAAGATAGAAGATGCCATGGAATATTCAAGTTGGATAGAAGTTATGCAAGAGGAGCTGAATCAGTTTGAAAGAAGCAAAGTCTGGAGATTAGTTCCTAGACCAAGGAATCACCCTGTTGTTGGTCGATTTATATGACACAATTAACGCGCAAGTATATACGGCCAATGAGTAATAAAGAGTGAGTAAATATATCGTTTCCATGAGAAATTAATAGATAAAGGGTCGCCAAAGCACTAGTACATAATCATCTCAGTCTTATTTAAACGGATGGTAAGGAGAATAAATTAAAACTACATTAACTAGGCGAGAATTAAAACATACAATAACTAATCCTAGGGTAAATTCAGATAATGAAGACATGAGATTAAAATTTCCCCCAACACTATATTCGAATCTCTTAACTCTCTCACATGGAACAATAAACACAAAAATTTGACAACCGAGAAATCATGATCACATAAGAGCCTCTTTCGACGGACAACTATGAATCTTCCTAATGCGGCATATAGGTATATGTCTATCCTACACACTATCAAGAGACCAATATCAAGAATAATTAACAAGACACATGTCACGGAAAAATCTCGTTAACTACTCCTTCAATTACCAACTTTCACATATAAAGTCATTAAGATTAGATTCTCAATTTGGTTGCATACGACATTTAGGTATATTTCTATCCTAAACACTATCAAATTATCAATTCTTGAGGACAATGAATAAGACACACATCACCAAATCTCATAGAATACCCACAAGAATCCCTAACTTTCACATGTTAAAATAACTAGGGCTAAACCTATACTCCATTTGTCAAGTTCATATAGGTTCCCAAAGTAATTATGAGTCAAGCAATTAATCGATAAGCACAAGTTATGATAACCAATTCATAATAATAGCAAAGAGAGAGCAATCAATACAAACTATGTGTTGGGTTCCACTGAACCCCAAAATATAAACTAAGTCATAAATGACTCAAGCATATCATCCACAAGGTACAATAACATCATTCGAATATACAAAAATAACAAGGAGAGATTAAGGATAGAAATTGCAAATCTTTCTCCTAGCTTGGATCCTTGATGCAATCCCTTGCTTCAATCTTCAAGTCCAAAGAACCCTAGAATCTAACTAAACTAACTAACCTTAAGCTAGAACTAATCTACTCCTAATCTAATTAAAACAATGAAATGAACAAGAAAGGAAAACTAGGACTTAGGACTAGAAGAACTCCCAAAGGGAGGATGCCTTCAATGCTGCTCACTTCCCCCATTTAAAGCCTCTCCCATTCACTAAATCAAAAAGTCAAATCTTGGTCTGTTGGGGACTGACGCGGCCGCGCCTGTTTTGGCCTTGAAGGGCTCGCGGCCGCGCGACACTAAAAAGCTGGATTCTGCTGGCTTCTTGCTGTCACAGGCTTGCTGCATGGATTCTTTAATTGTTACTCTTGCACCTCTAGCAAACTCGCATCTTTTTAGCCCTTTTGCATCATCACCGTCCCTTCACACTACTCGACTTCATTCCATGAACGTGCCATCAATCCTTTTAGCTCATTTTAGCCACATATCATCCTTTTACGCTCAATAAATGCCAAGAGAGTTCCTAAAATTTGAAAAACATAAAACAAAGGAAAAACACATTAAACGCACATGATTACTTGAGTTTAAGCAACAGAATGAGTTAGAAAGGATCTGAATAAGTGGTCATGAAAGCCAGTTATCACCAGTCATCGGCACCAAATGGGTTTTCAGAAATAAGATGGATGAAGATGGGGTGATCACAAGGAACAAAGCAAGACTGGTGGCCAAACGTTATTCTCAAGAAGAAGGCATCGATTACGACGAGACCTTTGCACCTATAGCCAGACTAGAAACAATCAGAATATTCCTTGCCTTTGCTGCCCACATGAAGTTCAAAGTCTTCCAAATGGATGTCAATAGTGCATTTCTGAATGGAGAACTTCAAGAAGAAGTCTATGTGGAGCAACCTCCAGGTTTCATCAATCCAACTCTCTCTAATTATGTTTATAGATTAGACAAAGCCTTATATGGACTTAAACAAGCACCTAGAGCATGGTATGAAACACTAACAAACTTTCTTATTGAAAAAAGATTCACTAGAGGTAGAGTAGACACCATATTATTCCTTAGGAATCACAAAGATAAATTTTTACTGGTAAATATATATATATATATATATATATATATATATATGATATTATCTTTGGTTCTACTGATGAAAATCTGTCCAAGAGATTTGCCAAGCTTATGTAGAGCAAGTTTGAAATGAGTATGATGGGTCAGCTGAATTTATTCCTTGGACTTCAAGTGAAGCAGACTAATGAAGGTATTTTCATTAACCAAGCCAAGTACATCAAAGACTTACTTAAGAAGTATGGTATGGAATCAGCTTCTCCCATGAAAACACCAATTGCTCCAGCAACTAAGCTTGACAAAGATGAGAAAGGTAAATGTATTGACATTACTCAATACAGAGGTATGATAGGCTCTCTTCTGTACTAAACTGCCAGTAGACCAGACATTATGTTTGCTATATGCATATGTGCTAGATTTTAAGCTAATCCTAAGGAGTCACACTTAACAGTTGTAAAAAGAATTTTTAGGTATCTCAAAGGCACACCTCACTTGGGAATTTGGTATACCAAGGATATTTAGATGCTAATTTTGCAGGCTGTAAAATTAATAGAAAGAGTACCAGTGGCACTTGTCAACTGCTAGGAAACAGACTGGTGTCCTGGTTTAGCAAGAAGCAAAACTCAGTATCAACTTCCACAACAGAAGCTGAATACATTGCTGCAGGTAGCTGTTGTGTTCAAATCCTATGGATGAAAAACCAGCTAGCAGATTATGGGTTTGATTTCAAATCTATACCTGTTCACTGTGATAACACAAGTTGTAAGACCCCAACTTTTTATGAATAAGATTTAGTTTTCACTATATATTTTTTAAATAGTAAGGTGTGGATTTGACAAATGTGATAGTTACGGGTGATATGTGTAAATTTTACAAAGTAAGCAAGTTGTCATAAAATATTCGTTGTGTCGGGGAATATTCGTTTGGTCAGGAAATATTATTTTTATCGGGGAATATTTGTACGACGACGCAATCATTGGTTGACATCATAACGGAATAACTGTAGGATATAGAAAGTGACAGAAATAACCTTTTTATAAAAATAACGGCAAAACTTTTATCGTTAAACTGTTGAAATACCCGGTGATAAAAGTACAATATTATGCGTTGTTGCACAGTAGCAAACGGTATTGCACAATATTTCTAATTATTGATTCTTACGTAAGAAGTTACTCATTCAATAATTCTTACAGTAATTATTGTTCAATATCTTATATTATTGATTCAATAATTGCTACATTGATAATTGCATACTATTTTTTATTCTTGATTCAATAATTTTTACAATAACCACTGCACAGTATATCACATTATTAAATTAATAACTCATATTATTTAAATGATATTATTAGATAGCATTATTGGCAATGTCTAAAAAGTTCTGTCGAGGAAAGGGGTTAGGTTATATAATTGCGCACAAATAAGGATAAATCCTTATCGGAAAGCCCCATCTTTCCTAGGAACGACCTGATTGTCAATATTGTGATTCTATAAGATTAATTGTGAATAATAATTGATGAATAAAATAAAAATTATTGATAAATATGATAAGTAAATATTTGTTCAATTTTGATATAAATGGAGGAATTTTTAGCATAAGACATTTGTTGAAAGTTGGCATTTTATCATCTCTGATAAAATAATTCATTCAAATATATTATTATAATATTATATTATAATAGTATAATGTGATAATATAATAGTATAATTTTATAATTTAAATAGTAACATTATTATAATAAATTCATGGTATAAAAATAAAATGAGGTGGAAGAGAGCAAATTAAATTTAAATTCTTTTTAATAATTATAAATGTTTTTAATATATATATACACATGTGAGAAATGGTGGAGGTGAGATACTTTTTTCTTGAATACCTTGTTTTCAAAATAGGTATGCTGCAAAACAACCGTGCGAAGATTTGTCAATCCTGGTGTTCTGGCATTTTCCTATAAATAGGGTGCTTAGTTAAGAAATGAAAATCACACTAGAATAAAAAAAAAATTCTCTAAAATATTGAGTGTATTTCTTGTGAGTATAAGGATATTTTGAGTGTGAATAACAGTACAAGATTTTCTCAACATACTCTCTATTATTCCAGTCAGAACTACTTTCCTATTAAGATAAAGGATATCATTTTTCTCGTAAATGATGTTATTTTCTTTCAATATTCATAAATAATATTATACTCGTAAGGGATATCATTTTCTTTCATACTCCATATTATCTAAGTGATAATATTTCATTTCATATTTCCAAAATTTAAACTTACTATGGTAAGTATTGCTTCTATAATTCATGAAATGAGTAGAAATTTTTTAAGGTTTGCAATTCATCTAATATCATTTTACTTGAATATTGGTCTAAATTTTCTTATAAAATTTTTATCTTTTCATGTCGGGGTACTATCCGTACAGTACTATTCATACGACACTATTCATACATACGGTACTATTCATGAGTACTATTCACAAAGAAATTAAATTTTCTTTTCTTTGTCCAAGTTATCTTTTATGAATCTTATTCTTGAAATTGGATCCATGTTTTGAACTTCATATTGACAATTTGGGCATTCTTGAACTCTGGATAAATTGAATTATAAATCTCTAATGTTTATCCTTGATCTCACTAGATTCTTTGTTTATATCATTGTCATAATCCGCAAACTTAAATTGTGGTGAAAGTTATCTTTGGCCGTAGTGCAAAGATGAACTGTTAATTAATGAGTATCTTTGGCCCGTAGTGCAAAGATGAACTATTGATTGATGAATGGCCCGTAGTGCAAAGGTGGACAGGTGTTTGGCATGACCATGACCACTGGTGATACAAATGAATATTTTTAGCCCGTAGTGCAAAGATAAATTATTGATTTGAAATATTTATTGATTGATGTTACAGGGATAAAATTAAATTTTTTTTTCTTTGTCAAAGTTATCTTTTATGAATCTTATTCTTGAAATTGAATCCATATTTTGATCTTCATATTGACAATTTGGACATTCTTGAACTCTGGATAAATTGAATTATAAATCTCTAATGTTTATCCTTGATCTCACTGGATTCATTGTTTATATCATTGTCATAATCCTCAAACTTAATTGCGGTGAAAGTTGCCTTTTGCCCGTAGTGCAAAGATGAACTGTTGATTGATGAATATCTTTGGCACGTAGTGCAAAGATGAACTGTTGATTGATGAATATCGTTGGCCTGTAGTGCAAAGGTGAACAGGTGTTTGGCATGACCATGACCACTGGTGATACAAATGAATATCTTTGGCCCGTAGTGAAAAGATAAATTATTGATTTGAAATATTTATTGATTGATGTTACAGGGATAAAATATTATATTGATGACGGGCTTTTAAATCATTGAAGATAGTAGGCATCATTCTCTACTTAACTCTTCTAATGAATTATTATTTTCGCTGTAGTTGTTATCTAAAACTTGTTGTGCATAATATTTTATCTGATTCATTGAAGGCTAACGATAATTTATTCTTCATCATCTTAGTCATAATATTCTTTACTGGGCTAGTTGAGCTCACCCTTTTTTTTCATTGTTCTCTTCAGGAAATGAGAATATAGCTGGGACTAGTCAGGGAATGGAGTGATGGTCCAAGATAATGCTATAGTAGTCCTCACTATTTTGTAAAATAGTGTGATAATAAATATAATGAGGACTTATTTGAGCGTTAATATTTTCGTATTATAGACGACTTAATATCTGTATTAAAGCTCACAGTTTGTGTGGTCGTATTTTGCACGACAGTTTTATATAAAATGATTTGTATTGGGATTCTGTACCATGTATTTGGCGACTCAGAATGGGTTGTGTGGACCTATTTTGGGGGCGTCGCACAAGTGCCATAGCAATAACACATAATCCTATCATGCATTCTAGGACAAAGCATATAGAAATAAGATATCATTTTATTAGGGATCATGTTCAAAATGGAACTATATCTTTACAGTATATCCCTACTAAAAATCAACTTGCTGATGTCTTTACAAAACCCTTAGATGAATCTAGATTTAATAAACTAATAAGTGAGTTAGGAATGTTAAATTTACAACCATGAATTCTATGCTGTAGTTGGTGCTAACTATGCAGATAAAAAGGCTATGTCAAAGTCGTAGAGATGACATAGTGAAACTACGATCATAGAGGAGTCTCGACATGGCAGAGAAGTTTACTGTAATGACAGCATTACTACCAAGTCTAAGCAGTTCTTCTAATAAGCGCCTTAGGGACAGACCTTGCCCTTAGTATTAGACTAAGAGGCCAACCCTTTCTGAGCAACCTTAACCCAAAAGAAGTGCTGATATGAAATGCATCACAAGGACCAGTGCAGAAGCTTGGTTAGAGACAACGATCGTGGAGCAGTTTCAACAATACAGACAATGATCGTGGAGTTGGTTCAACGATCATAGTCCTTGAGAAGAACACACTAGCTTAGGGGGAGCTAAGGGCAACTTAGTCTTTTTCATACGATTTAAAATCATAGAGCCCTTCAGAACACGACACGTGCCCCACTCTGTAGAAAATAGAGAGGGAAGTTACATATTCTTTTGAAAAGTCTTTTTGTCAGTTCACCTTTGAATTTCAAAAGCTTATCTCTCTCTCTCTCTCAAAGAAACCCTAGATTGAGAATTCAAGTACACTCAGTTACTCTTGCTCGTTTCAGGAAAATCAAATAAATCAATGGCTTCTTCTAATGTTGTATCCGGCTATCAACTGTGCTTCGATGAGTTCAAGATCGCCGACCCATAGTTTCACAAGATATTGTCTCTGTTGAAGAAAGCAGGTCTTGAAGAAGCTCTGAGCACCATTAAAAAAATCTACCCAAAGCTAGTGAAAGAGTTCTACTACAATGGAGTCTTTGAGAATGACGTCATTACAACGAAGGTCAAGAATGTGCAGATTCGGCTCGAAGCTACAGATATAAACCTAGCCTTAGGGTTTAAATTAAAGGGTCTTGCATCTCTGGGCTTCATCGACATCCATGAAGGACTGAAGAAGATGCACCACAAGAAGAATCAAGACATCAAGGGCTACAAGAAGAAAGAATTTCCCCAGAAGTACGAGTTTCTGGCTGACATTATTGGGAAGTGCATCTGCTGCAAGAGCTCTAGTCAAGACTCTATAAATGAGAACCAACTGAAGCTTATGACAGTAATCTACTTCAAAGCACAACTCAACTATGGGGCTTTACTCATGGGATGGATTGGGAAGTGGATTCTCAGATCGAAGAAGACAAAGAGCACATGCAAGATGCTTTATGGGAGATTCATAAGCATCATTCTCCAATATGCTCTGGGAGACAAAATTGGAGACAAGGAAGGTGTAGTCATCAACGCCAACTAGAGGATGACTCAGCAACTCTTTAAAAACTTGAAGAGGAACCCTGCAGAGAATGTGAAGATGATGTCTGAGTCCAGTTGAAGGACTGGTGATGTGAAGAAACCTGATCTGTAGGGAAACATGTCTGTGGTGAGGGAAGCTGAGGAAGAAGAAATAAATCAAGAAGAACCCTCTACTCTGGTCAGAAAGAGAGAGGGAAAGAAGAAATTAAAGGATTTTGTTCAGATGGCAGAAGAACCTCAAGGCTCAACAACTGATGTGCTCCAAAGGGGTTCTGACACTGAAGTTCTAGGTCACTCAACACAAATGGAACTCACCCTGGAAGTGGCTGAATCTCCAGAAGAAGTCTTGAAGGAGAAAAAGGAGAAGCAAAGGGAAGAAAAGGCTGAAGGAAGTTCTAAGCCTCAGAAAAAGAAACGTAGTCATCGAGTAAAGAAGTCTACACTCACTGCAATCGTGGATTCCTCAATCTCACCGATCGTGGAGTCCAGACTTACCATCATTCCAAAAGAGGATGCTGCAACAGCTTCTCTGCCTTAATAGACTATCATGGCTGAAGCTGAAGAAATTACTGAGGTTGTGGCTGAGCCCAGGAGAACAATGAGAAAGCTAGTTAAGAAGATTGTCCTTTTCAATAAGGAAGCAATGATGAAGATAAAGGAAGAAGAAAGAAGAATTACAGTTGAGCAAGCTATATACAGAACTAAGTCTCTAACTTCTAGTTCTCACAATGAGTCCTTGGATCAGACCAGGATCATTGATGAGGTAATAGCTAACATCAACAGTGCAGTGAGCCCTACTGTATCTGATTAAGCTATTGTTAATGCTGAGGAGTAGCTTCCAGAAGCTAATGAGGAGAGTACAACTCATGTTGAGGGGGAGTTTCTCGAAGTCCCTGAGCTAAAGAATGCTCCGGCTGAGGGGGAAAAATCAAAAGCTGCTCATGAAGCCCCCTCTGCCTCTCAAGAAATCGAAGAGTTTGAAGATGCAGGAATGTAAGGTGTTGAAGGAGAAAGAGAAGATACTGAGATGATGGATGTGGTGGAGATTTCCAATGAAGGTGATGAAGAAGATGATAGAGAAGAAGAGGAAGAAAAAGTTGAGATTATAGCTGAGTTCTATAATGGTGAAAGGAGGGCCAACTACAATCAATTGTTCTCTTACTTGCCCATGATGTCCTTTCAAAGAGCTTTGATTCTCAACTCTTGGGATCACATGTTATGGGCATATAAAGAATATTCATCAATTTTTGTGCTAGCCAAGGCTGAGATCTTCCCCGATGAAGAAAGAATATACCCTCGAAGGGTTGGTAGTTTGGAAGAAATGGTGGCAGTTATCACTTGCGTAGAAGGGACTTTAGCCATGCCTATAGCCATCCGAGGATTGTCCAATGTGGTAGATAGAACTCCATTGGAAATAGCGGCTCCAAAAATGGTGATATTGACTCCTCGGCCGCAGATATCCATTTTCAGTCTGGAAAAGGTTCCTTGGAGTTATGGAGAAGGTTTAAGGTCGGAGACTGATTGTACTGTGATCCTTTTGAAGGATAACCCATTGTACCTCCCAGAGCGGGTAATGAAGGCAACAGTCAAGATAATGGGAAAAATGTCCCTAGGGAAGGTTATGGATTTCCTTAACAATGTGGGACACAACGAAGCAAGGGCAGTGAAGCAGCTGAAAGAACTACCACCCCAAATATCCATCCTAGACTTGGTGTTAGCCTCCGAGGACCAACACCAAATTCTAATCCAGGTGTTAGAGGAGGCCCACCACCCCAAAACCATTGATACTGCGAAGTTCCAGCATCTGATTAGCCACGTACTGGTGAGTAACGTGATATCCTTTTCCGACGACGATATACCAGCTGAAGGAACTGGACATCGCAGGCTTGTCATATTGCAGTTATATCGTCAGGATACGTGATAGAAGGCGTACTTATCGACGGGGGATCAACATTGAACATCTGCCCTCAGGATACCTTGTAGAGGATGAATATCAACCCAAATAGGATTCGAGATAGCCGTGTGATGAGTCGAGCTTTTGATGGGCCACGAAGGGATATGGTGGGGGAAATTGAACTTCCCATGGAGATCGATCCATTCACCTTCAACATTCCCTTCCAAGTATTGAACATTACTACTGGGTAATCTGTTGATGGGACAACCATGGATTCATATGGCTGGAGCCGTTCCTTCCACTCTTTATCAGCAATTAAAGTATTTTATCAATGGCAACTTGGTCACCGTCAATGCCGAACCCAAATATCTGATCCATACTCCAGGAGAAATGCCCATGATCAGCTTGAATAAGAGCATTGAGCCTGCTAGTTTATAAGCCTTTGAAGTAAGCACTCCCTAAGACCAGTCTATGGGTTCACCAACATTGAAACCCCAGATATCCCCAGAAGTGATGATAGTTGGTCAAGAGATGCTCTCTAGAGGACATCGACTAGGTTAAGGACTAGGTCGGAAGTGCTAGGGGATTAAAAATCCAATTCATATACCAACCAAGTTGGGCAGGGCTGGACTAGGCTACCTCGGTGGTTCCAAACACCATAATCCCATAAGCATATGCCTGTCCATCTGATGAATCCCCTCATGCCGAACCTTACTGATGCAGAATTCAAGGAACCGTTGAAAAAGGTCCCCGCTAGTATCTCGAACCTCTTGATACCTCAGGTCAATCAAAGTGGAGATGAGGAAACACATGAGGGAGAACCTCTTGAAGTTAAGGCCAGGAAGGCCAAGAACCACAAGTTTATAAAAGAGATCCAGTTACGGTTTATGAGTAGCTTTTGTTTTGCCGAGGATGCTGCTGAGAAACCCAATGGGGCCAATCCATTAGGTGATCAACCTATCCTCCCGGCCATTAACTGGAAGAGTGTGAACATCCCAAAGGGAGACCCTGGATCCAGCTCTGAACCAGTTATGGTCATCCTCAGAGACGACAATGACTCCGATGACATCTCTATCTCAGCTATCCCTGAAAATCTGACTACCAGCAATTGAACAATCACTCCTCAGATCGTTCGGAAAGGGTAAAAATACGAAAATAATATGTTAATAGCGAGATTACCCTTTATATATTTCAGTCTGTTTTATTTTATCTGCAACTTGTTATTGCCTTTTATCATATTAACTGTTGAACCCTTTTGTAATTGACAATTATTTTATATATATTAAGCAATCAAGTTTTCTTCTTAGGTTCCCAAATTTGAGTATTTCTAGCCCTATCCTTGACTTATCAAATTAGAGTAGTGACTACAATTTTGATATAGAATTGGACTTTGACTTGATGGGAATTGAGCAAGAAGAGGTGGACTATAATGAGGTGCCTGAGGAAATTAAAAGATGGGTCGAAGACAAACCCAAACCCAACCTTGACCAAACCAACACCATAAACATCGAAAACTTTGATAATCCCAAAGAGCTACAGATCAGAACCAACCTCCTTTTTAGCTAAGAAAAAGTACTAACTAACCTCCTAACCTAGATCAAAGACATTTTTGTCTGGTCTCATGAAGACATAATCTGCTTATCCATAGACATAGTCGTCCATCGGTTACCAGTTAAAGAAGGGTTCAAGCCAATAAAGCAGAAGCTAAGGCGGTTGAGACCAGAATGGAGCCTGAAGGCCAAAGAAGAAATCATCAAACAATTCAAATTAGGTATCATTATGGTTTTAACCTACCTTGAGTGGTTATCCAATATGGTCCCAGTACCGAAGTCTGGGGGAAAGGTGCGAGTTTATGTAGATTATCGAGATCTCAACAAGGCCAGCCTTAAAGATGTCTTCCCAGTGTAGTTCATCCATGTGTTGATAGATAATACAACACAGTACATGATGTACTCTTTTACCGATTGCTTTTCCAGATACCACCAGATCAAGGTTACTGAATAGGACAGGGAAAAGACTGCCTTCATCACCCCCTGGGGAACTTTCTACTATAGGAGATTAGCTTTCGGCCTCACCAACGTCAGTGCTACATATCAAAGGGCTATAATGACCTTATTCCATGATACGATGCATAAGAAAATTGAAGTATATGTGGATGATATCATCATAAAGTCCAAAGAGGCAGATGACCACTATACCCATATTCGGAAGTTGTTTGAGCAGCTCCGCAAATATAATTTGAAGTTAAACACAGTGAAGTGTGCTTTTGGTGTGAAATCTAATAAACTGCTAGGATTCTTTGTAAGAAATCGAGGCATCGAATTGGACCCAGCCAAGATAAAAGCCAACACTGAGAACTAAGAAGGAAATTCAAGGTTTCCTAAGGAGGATAACCATTATCAGCCGATTCATATCACAGTTGACAGCCACCTGTGAACACATTTTCAAGTTGTTAAGAAAGAACTCCTCCGAAAAATGGAATGAAGACTGTCAAAGGGCCTTTCGCATTATCTAGAAGCGATTGATTGAAGCACCTATACTGGTACCCCCAAGGGAGGGAGTCCCGTTGTTCATATACATATCAGTTAACTCCAATGCCATGGACTTCTTGTCTGGGCAAAAGGACGATATGGGCAAGGAAAAGGCCATTTATTATCTCAGCAAGCGATTCAGTAGTGGAGAGCAAAAGTACACTTATAGAAAGGACTTGTTGCGCATTGGCTTGGGCCGCCATGAGGCTATAACATTACATACACGTCCATACAACTTATCTCATCTCCCGTATGGATCCTTTGAAGTATATTTTCAGCAAACCAATGTTGAACTGCCAATTGTCCAAGTGGCAACTAATCCTTCAACAATTCGACATCGTCTATGTGACCCAAAAGTCCATTAAGGGACAGGGAATCGCGGACCATCTATCGGCTGCACCGGCAGGAGGTTATGAGCCTTTTGAAACATACTTCCATGACAACGAGGTGATGACAATTCTGCAAGCCAACAGAGAAGATATAGGTCAGTTCTAGAAATTGTACTTTGACGGCGCTGCAAACGCAGAAGGAGCCGGGGCAGGGGCAATTCTTGTTTTTATCACTGGGGAGGAATACCCTGTAACAACCAAGATGTAATTTTGCAACTCCAACAACAGGACAGAATATGAAGAATGCATTGTGAGGTTAAAATTGGCTCAATCTATGGGAGTAAGATGATTGGCGGTATTTGGAGACTCGGAGCTAGTCATCAGACAATCCATTGGGACTTACAGTACTAAACGATTACATCTATTGCCAATGGATACAAGATTGATACGATTAGTTGTCCCTTATTAATGAAAAGAGAGCCGAAACTATCTTTCATGATACTTCCCATAGAGGTGGAGATGAAATCTCTAAGAGTGATACTGGATGCCCAGATAGAAGAGGGCCAATGGATACAAGATTGATATGATTTGTGATGCCCCGAAATTCGGCCTATTTTTCACACCCGAATTTTGTGCGTTACGATACTTCCCATTCCATACATACATCATTATATATTGAAGATTAATGATATATTCACACATTCCCAGGTTCTATTACCTCAAAATGTTCCTTCATTAAAAATAATGGTAGTTACATTATTCTTATCACATTACAAATGTGACTTAACTAGTCACCATATCTATAGAATAGTTTTAATCTAACTATTCCCCAAGTCTTGAATTAATCGTCACGCTTGTTCATAACATGAACAGTACTTCATCTTGTGACGCTAATGGTATTCGCAACCATAGCATCTCACCATAGCAGGACATCGATCCACTTGATCTTCATCACGTTCTTTAACACATACTACCGTCGTTTGCTGAAAATGTTTTTATTTCAAGCAAGTGTGAGGATTCAATTGCTCAGCAAGTCATAGCAGTTGAATAACAACCAAAGCAAGAATCAAAATTCTTTTAAGGCTTCAATAACCGAACAATGGTTATGAAGTAGCTCAAATAATAGGAATACGTTCTGATTCCTATTATTTTAACACATACTTCACATATACTTATCATACTTTCATCCTTCTACCTTTTCCATACATACTATGTCTGGCTAAAATCATTAACACAGACTTAACAAGTACGGTTCATGAATAAACCGAACTCTTTCACACTTAACAGTTCAATCATAGAACAGTTCATTTCATAGAAACACCTAGATGTTAACATTGTGGCAGAAGGCCTCATTCATACTAACATATTGTACAAATATCGCACATTTGCACATACAAAATCCTTCCTCATGTTCAACATCTGAGGAAGTTAAGAAACCAGCATTCATATGAAAATGAATGAAGTTAGGAACTTGCATCAAGTAGAACTTGAGCAAGAGTAGAAACTTGCCTTACGCACAGCTATCGCTTAGGGTTTAGGCTGAGCCTGTGCATCACATAAGGAATAACACATAGTCATTATTCATATACTTGACTTAAGCATTAGCTTATCTTCACTTCAATTCTTATGGTTTGCGTTCTTGTAATATAAGTCTATTCGACCAACTTTACGTTCATTACTTCTATTCTTTCATTACATTCCCTTACCACGTCCGGTCCATACGACCCGAAACGTTTATCTAAGTTATTAACATTAACTCGGCTTATCAACGTTATACGTTATTCTTTATTCTCTTATTACTGCTAGTTACGGCTTATTAACATTAATATGCCAGCAATCGAATCGTCGATCATCGTTAGATAACATAACAAATGAAACCCTAATCAGTTCGCTAGGTTGTACGCATTTTCAGCGGATTCCCATTATCGAACTTCGTATAAAAATTACATAAGTTTTATCTTCATTTCATAATATTCTCGCATCTCATTCCTCTATTACATCTTACTATGCCAACATACATTAACATCTAAGTCATACAACTAATGTATACTTAGAACGTTCCCCCAACGCCGATATAATTCACAAGAAACGTTCACGTATCCTGCGTTCACGTTACTCATTTCTTAATCTTATTCAACCTTTACTTAAGGTTTAAATCACTTGTTTAAGTGTTACATTAAGTGAATTCTATGTTCACTCGAACTCTCATCAATTATCACTAAGTATGATGATCGACAAGATCTTAACTTGTTCTTCAACTTAAACTATGGTTAATGTTTCCAAGCTTAAGTTCAATTATGTTTGTTCAACGTTTAACTCTCATAAACATTGATTAAGCATGTTGTTTAAAGCTTACATTACATCACCTACTAGCCCCTTAATTGATATGCAAAAGGTTAAGTACTTACTAGCAATGTTAGAATTTTCTGCCATGCTGGCGCTGCGGCGCCAGATTTTCCTCTTAGAGTGGCGCTGCAGCGCTACCCCTCCAGAGATTTCTCCCCAAAGTGGCGCTGCGGCACCTTTTTAAGCCTATTGGGTGGCGCTGCGGCGCTATCCCTTCATCTCAGAAAAATTTCTAAGTTTTTGAAAATTTTGAAATTCCCAAGCTCGTAACGTAACCGTTACAACTCGGAATTGGATCGTTCCAAAGCCAAAAGTTCACAAATGACATGCTCTATCATCCTATCAAGTGGGAATTCATTTCTGAATCCGTCGATGAGAAATTCGCTGATTAGTCCATTTTTACGTGTTCGTTGAACGTTCACGAACGTTTAACGCTCGATTCTTCGTTTTAACTCCGAATTCATTCGTTCTTGCTCTCACAAGTCTTGTTTACATGATTACACGTGTTGCAATTGAAAACCAATGTTTTTGAATCACACGGCAACTTTTAAATTTCATTCCAAGAAATATACAATTTCGACTCTTAACGTCTAATCGCGTGAACTTCCGCCGAATCTTCGTTTCTCATTATTTTTACTTCAAACCAAATGGAATCAATCCATTGGTTACTCATCTATGAGTCTCACCATCTAAAACATCTAAGTTTTAATGGCTTTCTTTATTATGTTCTTTGTGTTCTTCATGTTCTTCGTTCGTTCTTTGTTTTCAATCAATGTTATGATTATGATTTTCTGTTTTCTCGCATTCTAACGTTATAAGTTTAATAAATCAACCTTATAACATTGGAGAGTTAATATAACTCATCCGAATCGTCCACTAACATCTTCAATTCTTCTTTTCGTTCATTAACCATTTCATTATAGTTTAACTTAACCATTTTAAGGTTTTAACTCATTTTCTTCATTAACTTCTTAACCAATTACTATGGTGTTCACTTGTTCTTGGTTCTTAGTGGTTTAAAGTCAACTAACATCAATCTTCTCATCTCCTACAATTCATGCTCTTTCATTTTCCACTTCTCTATCAATTTGAGAATTAAAGGAAAATAAAAACTCAAATTAAACACTTATATCTTATAAGTGTTCTTGAACTCTTAGACTTTGTTCTTGATCAAAGTCTTAAGCTATCTCCTTTTGCTTCTTGGATTGGTCATCAAGCTCTTCTTCTTCTATTTTCCTCTCTCTCTAGATATTGGTGGGATTTTAAACTAAGGAAAAATGAAGGGCCAAGCCCTCTATTTATAGGCAAAGCAAGACCAAGGGCTTAAGGGTCTTTTAGGCCCAACCTCCTCACTATTCCCAACTCCTCACCCTTTATTTGGTCCCAAGTTTGAGCCCATGTGCAACCTATATCTCCCCATATGCCAAACCATATCCTCCCATGTGCTTGCATGTGCTAGCACATGGCCATCATGTGCCATCACATGCTCATGGGTTGCTCCACGGGTTTTACCCACCCGTTTACCCGCTGGTTCGACCCACGGGTTTAATTCTTAGATTTAATTGAAATAAAATCTATTTACTTCGTATAAAATTCGTATTATACAACGTATTAATTCTCGTATCCTCCTCGTATTATACTCGTATAATAATTAGTATTATATGCGTATTCATTATGTATAATAATCATTTATTATTACACCTAATCATTTTCTTCCTTAATTTTACTTTCCCTAACCATCGGGTTTTAAGTCCACAAGCGAAAATTTCGCGAGCCATAAATGAAATATTATTACATATTCCATCTCGTCTCAAAATCCTATCATTACGCGTTTCTTGGAATTTCAAAATAAATTCCCGAGCAGAAATGGATGAATAGTGATTTTCGTCATTTTCTTCCCGAGAAAACTTTTCTCGGCTAACTCAACTTTTCATAGTATATTACAGTCAAATCTTTTAACAGAATGTCATTCCGACATTCCAATCTCCCGAAAAGGCCTAGGGTAAAAACTCTAACCTCAAACCCTAACCCTTAGGTTTCATACGCGAATAGTGACTATTTTGTCTTTTTCTTGGAAATATTTTTATTCCCAGAAATATTTTATTTTCGTCTTGAAAATTCTTACTCATTCATTCTAGCTCGTAGCCAGAATCCTCCCAATTTCTAATCATCCTAAGTCATAGAATGATTAATAAACATATATCATAGAATATAATCAATAAAATTACTTTTATTAATTATTAATTATTTAATCTTAATTTCTGGACAATCCGATTTTCCGGGTTGTCACATGATTAGTTGTCCCTTATTAATGAAATGAGAGCCGAAACTATCTCTCATGGTCAGCTATACCAGCAACGAATGTTGATAAGTGGTTTGTAGGACCACTTATTCATATATTTTCTAGCTTTTTTCGTGGCTTAAACTCAAGTAATCTTGTGCATTTAATGTGTTTTCCCTTTCTTTTGTGTTTTTCAGGTTTGGGAACCCTCTTTGTGCTAATGGAACTTAAAAGAGCAAAAGATCGCCAAAAAGGAGCAACGCACTGAAACAGGCTCAAGGCATGATGGCATAGCAAAGAAGCAATGGTAAATGAAGAGGCTATGAGGCAGAAAGTGCAAATGAAAGAAGGCTGCAAAGAAGCTACTAAGCGACGAGCAGCCAAGTCCAGCAAAGCAGCTGCAGAATCTAGAGTTCAGGTGTCGCTCGGCCGCGCCCCATACAAGGCATAAACACGCGCGGCCGTGCCAGTCTCCAGCAGACCCAACTTTGACTTTTCAAGTTCACGGGACTTGGCTTGAGAATAGGATATAAGGGGGCTCGGTTTTAGCAATAAATCAACACATTTTGATCCTTAAGCCCTAGCCCTAGCTCTCTTCCTTTTCCTTTACATTTCTTGTATAGCTTAGAAGTATATTAGTGTTAGATTAGTTGTTAGTAGTTAGTTTTCTAGGGTTAGATTAGACTTGATGGTTGAAACAATTGGAGGACATCAAAGATCAAAGCTTGGAGAAGGAACACAGATTTGCATTCTCTTACTTTAACTCTCCTTGTTATTCAATTGTATTCGGATGATGTGTATTATTTTTGTGGATGATATACTTGAGTCATTCATGACTTAGGTTTTATTTTGAGATTCCAATGGAACCTTTTGAGTAATTGATATTGATTTGCTTCCGTGTTGGTTATTGTTAATTGCTATGTGGTTGTCTATTACGATTCATGCCTTCATTGCTTAATTGCTTAGCTAACAATTACTGTGATAACCTATGTGGACTTGAAAGATGAAATATAGGTTTAGATCAAATCGTAATAGCGGGCGATTATGTGTTTACATGGCATTAGACATATAATTTGTGCTTAGGATAGACATATACCAAAGCGCCGCTCGTAGTCAATAAAGAACTTGACCTTAATCCCTAATTATTTGTAAAAACCATAGACATATAGGGGTTTAGATAATGTGGGTGTCCACGTGCATTCTATCATATGTGGAATGCACATAGTATGGAGTAGGTGCATCGAAAGATGGCCTTCTCTCACTTTCGTGTTCTCGGCTAGCAACCATGACGGTTAACTTGACCTAATTGGGAGTTTATTGATTTAGATGAATCATTAGGGGAAATTGGGATCTCATGCCTTCATTATCTGATTTTACTCTAGGAATATTTAGTTTAAGTTTAATTTCTTGTCTAGTTTAATTAGTTTAAATTCATTCTCTTTATCACTCGTTTAAATAAGACTGAGATGATTATGTGCTAGTGCTTTGGCGACCTTTTATTCGTTATTTTCTCGTGGGAACAACATCTGTACTTACACTTTATTACTTGTTGACCATGTATACTTGCACGAATATATTGATCGGTAAATCAACCAACAAGTTTTTGGCGACGTTGCCGGAGAATTATTTGGATAACTGTTTGCCAACATTAGTTTCAATCAAATTAGTCTTATTTTAAACATTTTATTTTTATTTTTGTTTAATTCTCTTCTCATATTCTCTTTTCAGGTATAATGGATTTAAATTTCTATCAATGGGGTTACAAAAGGCAAGAGCAACCAAGGGTAGCATACAATGACGGTGTTGACCCAATTGCAACACTTTCAGCACAACTAGAGGTTCTTTCGAGGAAGTTGGATATTGTTTCAGCCCAACAGAGTCGAGAGCCAGTTATTTCGTATGACTATGCTGCTGGAAGCTACACGAGCCATCAGAAGCCTATCAGTTATGGACCGGAGCAGTATGGGGGTGAGTACTCCTACAGTGAGCCTTACACCAATTATCAGCCAGATTGGGGGTATCACCCAGACCCTTCAGCAAACTATTATCAAGACTAGTACTGGGATCCAAATCCCTTTTACGCCCCAGAATGCACTTTCCAGACTCCAGTTTATAATCCTCAATACAATTTTGAGGGTAACACAGAAAATGCAAGATTGGAGGAAGGAGGTGACATATCACTGAAGGACATCTTGATTGAGCAACAGAAGTCAGTCAAGAATATCCAGAACTGGGCAGAGCAAATTAGCAAGGCCTTGATGATAAAGGAAGAACAAAGGATTCTGACCAATACTGCGAGCTATCAAGATCAATACGAGCCAAGTCCAAATTTTGCATCCGAACCCACTTATCAATCCCCATGTTTGCAAGGAGAACAGTCAACAATGGACTTCATGTATATGAGCTTAGCAAACCAAGAGGAGATGATTAGGAGCCAAGAAGAATCGAACCAAAACTTTACGAACCAGATGGCCCTAATCAACAATCCTTCAACAAATAAGCCTCAATACAGGGAGCCCGTGGCTGAATCAGAAAAGGAAGGATTGGAAATTATGTGGGGGAATTCCATAGCATCGACAGAGGAGACCTTGATTGAGCAAGAGCAATCGATTGAGGATCTTCAGATTTGGGTGGAGTAGATTAGCATGGCATTAAGGAAAGAGGAGGTATGTGAACAAGAGACAATAGTGCAAGATTTTGTGCCTCCAATAACTGAAGTCGTGAGTTATGACCCTCAAAAAGATTGGTGCTACGAGATGCATGCAGAGACTGATGAAGAGCCTGAGGTGCACTTGGAACTGGACGAGCGAAAGGCAATGGATATCGAGGAGCCAATTGGGGCTGTGGAGTATGAATGTGAACCAACAATGACAATCCACCAAGAGCCTCCTCCGCCTAAGTGGAACAAGCCAGTCAAGTTTGCACACCCTTTCCCCCTTGGTAGCCACATTATAGAGACGGATCTCGATGACACGAGAGATTTCGCAGTCTCGACACCATGGTGGTCAGCAGAAGAGAGAATAGAAGAAGAGTCCGTTGTGTGTTCTATGCCTCCATGCCCCTATCTTGTCACAAGCACAACGGAACCATTGCCTAGCTCCCCAACCTTCAGTATGGGGAATTCTCATATATATCTAATGCTAGGTATTTTAATCCCGAGTCCTCTCCTATTGGGAAGCCTCCAAAAGCATATTGCAATTCTGATGGATGGAGGGGTTCTCCAATATCGTCGGGGGGTCGGATAGTCGTCTCAGACACAGTCCAGCTAGAGGACTATAAATCAAGCGCTCGATGGGAGGCACCCCATCATTTCTCTCTCTCCTTACTTGTTTAATTCTCCATTACCTCTTTTCTATCACATTTCCCTCCCCTTGTTTAATTCTTAGTAATTTAAATATAGTTGAAAATTTTTGAATATAGTTCAACAGTTTAGTTTTAGGATTTCATTGCCTACATTTTTGGACTTAGGCATGAATGCATATATTTTTGGGACTATAAAGCTTATTGGTTGGGTTAGTTGAGTTCAGTATTGGATTGCATCGTCTATTCTCATTTCATATGGCATCCAAGAGGAGTAGGAGGGAGTCTGCATCTATGGGCAGAGATTCTGAGCACTGGGGAGATGGCATCGACTATGATGCAGTCCAAGTCCTCCCACACTTTACATGAGCATATTGATACAATGAGGACGAGGGCGACAACGAAGCCGAATAGGGGAGTTTCTTTTTACCTTTACTTTCAATGAGGACATTGAACCTTTTAAGTTTGGGGGTATTGGTTTTGTTTTTGCATGTAGTTAGTTCATTTCATGTTGTGTCAGTTCATATAGTTGCATCTTAGGTCATATTTAGTTAAAAATTTGTTAAAATTTTAAAATTTTTGCATTCTATTTTTGCATTCTGTGTTAGGACATTTTGCATGAATCCAGTTTCAGTTGGTGAATTATGTATTTGGCCTATGAAGAAATTGAATTCACTTGATTTTCGAACTGATTTGAAACATATGCTTGATTTGAAGGTCATATATGTAAATCCTTAACTGTCAGATATTGTGTAATCGGTTAGCACGATAGATTAACCACCACGATATGCTCAGTTTAAATTTTCACATACTTGTCTTCTAGTGGGAAATCCATATTTTAATGAAAGAGTTTCAATTCTCATATGATAATAACTAGACTGTAAAAAGCTTAAGTTTGGGGGAAACAGGAGGTATGCATGCTATTTGGGGAGATGGAGCGTAAGACACACTCCCCTATGAAAAAGAAAAGAAAACAAAAGAAAAAGATTCAGAAAAAAGAAAAAAAATATAATAAACACTTCGGCTACGTCGAGTTCTGTGGCCTTTGATATTTGAGCAAGTAAGCCCTCAGGGTGTCTCTACACCCAGCGCCCCAAGGCCATCTGGTCTAGGAGTCGTTGGTCGAAAGCTCGCTACATGGATATCATTGAAAAGCCTAAGAGAGCTAGGCATTGCACAGTCAATTGTGTACACGGAAAAGTGCGAATACGCCCTCGTGAGTAATAAAAGCTTAATAAAAACCCCCTGTTGACTCTTAACTTTAGTAATACATGGTTTTAGTTAGAACTTATATGATATACTGCTCTCCTTGAGTTGAAACTTGATTTCCCCCTAAGAAGCATAGTATGTGATATATTTGTCTGAAATCATGTCTAATGGTTGTTAGGCACTCAACGCACAATACATCAGTGCTGACAGTTTTGGATTTGCAAGAATATGCTTATGGTCTTGTCTTAGGTATCTTATCTATTTGATTATGTTATGGTTTTTCTGAGGCATTGCTTTGAAGTTCAATACTGACTGGAACCTGAATTTGCATTCATGATAGCGTAGGTTGCATACATTGTATATATTGCATTGCATCTTGTGTTTAGTTTTGTTTTGGTTGCTTGAGGGCAAGCAACGTTTAAGTTTGGGGGTATTTGATAAGTGGTTTTTAGGACCACTTATTCAGATATTTTCTAGCTTGTTTTGTGGCTTAAACTCAAGTAATCTTGTGCGTTTAATGTGTTTTTCCTTTCTTTTGTATTTTTCAGGTTTGGGAACCCCCTTTGTGCTAATGGACCTTAAAAGAGAAAAAGATCGCCAAAAAGGAACAACGCATTGAAACAGGCTCAAGGCATGATGGTATGGCAAAGAAACAATGGTAAATGAAGAGGCTATAAGGTAGAAAGTGCAAATGAAAGAAGGCTGCAAAGAAGCTACTAAGCGACGAACAGCCAAGTCCAGCAAAGCAGCTACAGAATCAAGAGTTCAGGTGCCGCACGGCCCAAGGCATAAACACACGCGGCCGCGCCAGTCCCCAGCAGACCCAACTTTGACTTTTCAAGTGCACGGGACTTGGCTTGAGAATAGGATATAAGGGGGCTCGATTTTAACAGCAAATTAACACATTTTGGGCCTTAAGCCTTAGCCCTAGCTCTCTTCCTTTTTCTTTACATTTCTTGTATAGCTTAGGAGTAGATTAGTGTTAGATTAGTTGTTAGTAGTTAGTTTTCTAGGGTTAGATTAGACTTGATGGTTGAAACAATTGGAGGACATCAAAGATCCAAGCTTGGAGAAGGAAGACAAATTTGCATTCTCTTACTTTAACTCTCCTTGTTATTCAATTGTATTCGGATGATGTGTATTCCTTTTGTGGATGATATACTTGAGTCATTCATAACTTAGATTTTATTATGAGATTCCAATGGAACCTTTTGAGTAATTGATATTAATTTGCTTCCGTGTTGGTTATTGTTAATTGCTATGTGATTGTCTATTACGATTCATGCCTTCATTGCTTAATTGCTTAGCTAACAATTACTATGATAACCTATGTGGACTTGAAAGATGAAATGCAGGTTTAGATCAAATCATAATAGCGGGCGATTATGTGTTTACATGGCGTTAGACATATGATTTGTGCTTAGGATAGACATATACCAAAGCGCCGCTCGTAGTCAATAGAGAACTTGACCTTAATCCCTAATTATTTATAAACACCATAGACATATAGGGGTTTAGATAATGTGGGTGTCCACGTGCGTTCTATCATCTGTGTATTGCACGTGGTATGGAGTAGGTGCATCGAAAGATAGCCTACTCTCACTTTCGTGTTCTCGGCTAGCAACCATGAGGGTTAACTTGACCTAATTGGGAGTTTATTGATTTAGATGAATCATTAAGGGAAATTTGGATCTCATGACTTCATTATCTGATTTTACTCTAGGAATATTTAGTTTAAGTTTAATTCCTTGTCTAGTTTAATTAGTTTAAATTCATTCTCTTTACCACTCGTTTAAATAAGACTGTGATGATTATGTGCTAGTGCTTTGGCGACCTTTTATCCGTTATTTCCTCGTTGGAACGATATCTGTACTTACACTTTATTACTTGTTGGCCATGTATACTTGCACGAATATATTGATCGGTAAATCGACCAACAAATGTCTCGGTCCTACAACAAAAAGGTGTGACCCCGGGAATTCAAAGAGCATGATTTGGTACTGAAGAAGATTATCCCAGGCCTGATAGTAGTGTGCATACAAGCCAATCATGTATGATGATAAAGCACATACTTTATAAACAATCTTATTTATTTATTAATAAAATATTCATTTAAGACATTTAATTATATACATGGTGCTGTTTTTAATAATATGTAAATAACCTATAGTTTTAAGCAATAATTTTAGAATCATGATGAGATCATGCTAATGAGATCTAAATTCTTAGAAAGCTTAAAAACTAAAATAGTTCCCAATTGTGGGATTACTAAAATGGGAATTAGTAAATCCGGATAGATTGGTACATATGTTGCTTGCTCATTGGATGAGGATGACTGATCTCATGGTCATTTGTGTGGAGACACTAAAGCAAGTATGTAGGTGCTTATTGGAGAAAAAGTTCACTGAACGTGACTCGCTATGGAATACCTAATGGAGTTTTACTCGCCTGTCAATAGAAATTCCTAATGTGATAGTAGTACAAGTGATTCTTGGAATTGAGATCATCATAGTATCTTGTATGTAACAAATTATACTTTGACTTATTCCTTAAGGCCTTTTAAGGCATATATAGGGTATGTTTGGGTATAATGAGTTGCATATAGAGATAATGTATGATCAATAAAGAATATACCACCTCTAGTAAAAGAGGAGATATGTCCTATGTGATTCGTTAAATGACAACACAGGAATCCTTGGCCAAGGTAGAATGAAATTAGAAAGAGGTTTCTAATTTGTATTATTTGGAGTTGTGCGTTTTCTAATCGAAATACATATGATTAAATAAATTAAGACTTGACAGTAAATCCATGTCTTATATTTAATTGGGACGTTGTATGGTGGAAAGATTGAATTGTACGGTAACTATTTACTCACAGGTTCTTTTATGATTAATGTTGAAATCTATATTATCTGAAAAGTCGTTGATCGCTAGGGAGGCTTATCCCTATTGTAGAATAAATATTATTTATTTAAATAGATTATTAGTTTAATTTATTTATTTAAATAAGATTAGAATTGTTCTAATTGATTTATTCACAACCGGTTTAATATGGAGAACCTAAAGGGTCACACCATAAAAGAAAGAATAATTATTTAAGAAGGTAATGACATAATCGTAATAATGCATTAAGTATAATTAATTTAATCTATGGTGATAGAATAAATTAAATAACTTAATGTTTAATATTTAATATTTTGAAAATATTAAATATAAATTAATAAGAGATGTCTTATTAATATTATTACAATTACTATTATTTTAATTTCTAAAAGGGTTTAGTAATTAATTTAATATTAGTACTCTCATTTATTCCTAATAAGATTAGGAGACAAATTAATTAAATGAATTTAATTAATTATTCCCAATGTGGTGGGAAGCCTAAATTAATTAAAGGAGTTTAATTAATTAAATGAAATCTCATGTCTAATAGGATTAGAAGGGTTGACCAATATCTATATAAGAGGAATCTTATAATAGATATCAGTTGATGCAACTCCAATTATTGGAGAGTACTCCTTTTCTATAGAGGATAAAAAACTAAGCCAACCACCCTCCTTCTTGATAATTTATCTGCCTTGGTGGATCACCTCTAGAGGCCAAACACTTGGGTGGATAACGTTGATCAAAGGAATGAATCTAACCCGGAAATTCAAGGAGATCACGAAGAACAAGGAGTTGAACTCGTATCTGTGGAAGGTTCGTTCTACAAGGGTATGATTCCATAACTTCTTATTTATCGTTTTAAATTAATAATTTGCATAAAGGCTGATCCGGGTAATGGTTTTGTAGAAATTTTTTAAACTCTGATATACCATGCTTCAGCTAATTTTTATAATTTGATTGCGTTACGATTTCGTACAAACCCAACAGTGGCATCAGAGCCAAACCTTTATGCAATTACTAATTATTTTGATTCCATATTATATGAGTATGTATTTAGAATAATTTATTGTGCATAATTAATTATATAAAATTAATATTATTTTTTTTGAAAGAAATAAAATGGAAAGCACTCTTTTTTTTGAAGCATTCACGTTACGGTAACACAAGGGAGATTTGCGTTGACCATGTTATTTTTTCAAAGAAAAGTGGCCTGTTAAGTGATTCATTTTACAAGTTAAAAAAAAAAGTGACCCATAAATTCCTAACAAAAAGGAAGCTTAGTCACTTTATGTAGAATCAGGATTCTAAGACTTAATAAGTACGGATCAGATTATATGTATATATATACCCGTTGTTATTATTATATATATATATATATATAGTATAATATATATTCAGATTATATATATATATATATATATATATATATATAATATTCTTAATAATTTTATAATTAAAATAAAGAGTTTATTTTAATTTTGAAATCGGATTTCATGCAATTTAAAATTGCCCATTAAATGATACTCATATATATATAGAATGTTTTAATTCATGAGATGGATATTTATTTATTGATATATATATGGTGATATGTATGATAATAAATGGGGATTGATTATGGACTATTTGACCAATGTGATTGGATTTTATTTTAGTTGAATGCTTGAATGAATGAGTTTTATAAAATGGGGTTTGCGTATCTTGTCTTCTCTGGTTTTATTCTCAATGTAAATTATATCTCCCTCCTATGTACTTCTCCTTGACTGCTGATCAAGATTTTTATTTAACAATAAATAGTTAATGTAATAAAGATAGTTAGAATTATCTTAAAGAAATTGGAGACCAAGGAGCAAGGAGCGCGTGAAGACCCGTTTGTATGGAGCCCGGGTTTAAATGTAATAGTTACGTTTAAATTTAAATTCTTGCACTCCTAGGTTTGACCTTTTGCTTCACTTGGTGGCTCTAGTGAACCAAACTAGAATAAAAGTCCATAATCAATCGGGTAGAATATAGTATTCTATATTGCATGCTAAATATAATATATATTATATTTTATGCAAACATGCTTTGCATGTTTAATAAAATGACGTGTATTATATATATATATATGTATATATATGTGTGTGTGTGTGCATGCGCGCTAAACAAGATGAGACAAATAATAACAAACCCCTCAATGAAATTATATTAAGTCAAAAGCGTTCAAGTGATATTTAGAATATCGAACGTCGCCTTCTAGCATGATAAATTAGTAGAGTATTAAATATTTAATATGAGCTTATTGTGCTATTCACAAGGCGAGTATTGCGTATTTAAGATATTAATTAATCACATTTGATGCTTATCAAGAAAATTAAACGATCTAGTCTTGTTGTGCTATCCACAAGGACGAACATTTTTCTTTTTTGAATTTATAGAAGTGCTAGGCTGGACTTAACTTAAATCATTTTAGTTCGGATGTGCACACACTTGACCATTATAATTTAAGAGGCAAAATAAAAGGAATTACATGGTGATGTAATTGACAAGAGTTGTCTACCTATTTATTTGTATATCGCTTGTTGTGCTATCCACAAGGTTATATACATTTGAAATGAGATCCTTATTCTCACTAGTAAATCTTTAATTAGATGTTGCCGAACTATATAAGTGAGGGTAATATAGTTTGATGAAAATAGTGGGAGATACCAATTTAAAATAAAGATCTAAATTTATTTTGGTATGCAAAGTTAATAAAATGAATGTTTGCTAAAATGTTATTTTCTTTCACATGCAGAATTTTAAAAATGTCTAAATCACTAATCTCATTATGAAGCATACTTGATGCAAACAAGCTAACAGGGCCGAATTATGAGGACTGGCTAAGAAATCTGAGAATTGTTCTTACAGCTGAAAAGATTTCTTATGTCCTAAATTCAACTGTCCCTGAATCTGTTTCGGAAATAGCCTCTGAGGAAGAGATTGCCACTTTCAATAAGTGGCAAGATGATGCATCTATGGCTCAATGCATCAAGCTCGCATCCATGAATAACGAGCTTCAGTGTCAGCACGTAAACATGGATGCTCCTGCTATGCTACTTCACCTCAAGGAGTTGTATGGTGAACAGAGTAGGACTGCTAGATATGAGATATCTAAGGAGCTCTTCCGATCTCGGATGACCGAGGGTACTACCGTCGAGACTTATGTCCTAAAGATGATCAATTTGATTGAACGCCTTGGACAGCTGGGGTGGATGGGGAGCTGAGTCAAGACTTGGTCTTGCAGTCACTCCCTAAGACCTTCTCGCAGTTTGTGGTTAATTTTCACATAAATAAGCTAGATGTCAGCTTGCCTAAGCTGCTTAACATGCTGAAAACTGCAGAAGGTCACTTCCCATCCAAGAAGAACTATGTCTTGATGGTGGATTCTTCCAATAAAAGGAAGAGGCCCAAGGTATCTTTTGAAAAGAAGAAATCCAAGAAGGCTAAGGGAAAGGGGAAAGAAAAGGAACAAAAGAAACCTGAACCAGCTAAAGGAATGTGCTTTCATTGCAATGAGCCGGGACATTGGAAGAGGAACTGCAAGAAGTTTCTAGCAGATAAGAATCTTGAAGAAGCTTCGACTTCCAATCAAGGTTTGTTTATGATTGAAATTAATTTTTCTAACAGTCATAATTCTACTTGGGTATTGGATACCGGCTGTGGTCCTTACATATGTAACACTGTGTAAGGACTGGTCAGAAGTAGAAAGCTGAACAATGATAAGGTGATCCTATGAGTGGGGAATGGAGCAAAGGTTGCTGCATTAGCTGTAGGAACTTATTGTTTATCAATGCCCTCGGGCAAGACCATTTATCTTAATAATTGTTATTATGTTCCGAATATTATTAAAAATATTATTTCAATTTCTGTATTGGATATGGAAGGTTTTGACGTTATTATAAAGAACAATGGTTGTTCTATTTATAAAGACGATGTTTTATATGGTATTGGAAATTTGCGAAATGGGCTTTATATACTTGACTTGCAAGAAAATATATTTCAAATTGAACAAACTAAGAAAAGAAAAAGAGATGATATTAATTATACCTACATGTGGCACTGTAGACTCGGTCATATCAGTGAAACATAATTATCCAAGTTGCATAAGGATGGGCTCCTAGAGCTTTCCGATTATGAATCATATCCAACTTGTGAATCTTGTCTCATGTGTAAAATGACTAAATTTCCTTTTAGTGAAAAAGGAGAAAGAGTTACAGAGTTGTTGGCATTGATTCACACAGACGTTTGTGGACCTATGACAACAAGTGCACGGGGAGGGTATTCTTATTTTATTACTTTCACTGATGATCACTCAAGATTTGGATATGTGTATTTGATGAAATACAAATCAGAATCATTTAAAAAGTTCAAAGAGTTAAGAAGTGAAGTAGAGAAACAAACGGGCAAGAGTATTAAGATACTTCGATCAGATCGAGGTAGAGAATACTTAAGTGGTGAGTTTCTCAATTGTCTCAAAGAAAATGGTATAATCTCACAAGGGACTCCTCCAGGTACACCACAGTTAAATGAAGTATCTGAAAGGAGAAATTGAACACTGTTGGACATGGTTCAATCTATGATGAGTTTTACCGACCTTCCAATTTCCTTCTGGGGATATGCCCTAGAAACGGCTGCATACCTACTTAACAAGGTACCTACCAAATCCGCCCCAAAGACTCCATATGAGATGTGGAAGGGGAGGAAACCAAATCTTAAGCATGTTAAGACTTGGGGTTGTCCAGCTTATGTCAAAAAGTTTGAAAATGATAAGCTACAGACTAAATCCAATAAGTGTAGATTTGTGGGATACCCTAAAGAAACTTTAGGGTATTATTTCTATCATCCAATTGATCAAAAGGTGTTTGTTGCAAAACATGTTGCCTTCTTGGAAAAGGAGTTTATCCATGAAGGGGACAGTGGGAGTAAGATATATCTTGAAGAAGTTCAAGAACCACAAGTTACCACGGATCAAAGTCAGGCACCTGACCAAGTAGAAGAACTTATTGTACAACACCCTATTCGTAAATCTAGAAGAGTACCGAAGATACCTGAGAGGTATGGATTAATTAAAGAGGATGACGATGAGGTACACATCATGAATGATGATGATCCATTGAATTAAGAATAGGCTATGACTAATAAAGACTCAGGGAAATGGCTGGAAGCCATGAAATCCGAAATGGACTCCATGTATGAAAATAAAGTATGGATTTTGGTTTCACCACCTGAAGGCATTAAGCCTATTGGGTGTAAATGGGTCTTTAAAAGAAAGACGGGAGCGGATGGCAAGGTAGAGA
This sequence comes from Panax stipuleanatus, assembly GCA_020205555.1. NCBI lineage: Eukaryota > Viridiplantae > Streptophyta > Magnoliopsida > Apiales > Araliaceae > Panax > Panax stipuleanatus. The sequence continues at coordinate 70,538 of JAINUT010002761.1, read as the reverse complement.
CCTATAAAGCCCGACTGGTTGCAAAAGGTTTCAAACAAAGACAAGGAATTGACTATGATGAATCCTTCTCACCAGTAGCTATGCTCAAGTCCATTCAGATTTTGCTTGCGATTGCAGCTTATAACGACTATGAGATCTGGCAGATGGACGTGAAAATGGCCTTCCTCAATGGAAAACTTAGGGAGGATGTGTATATGACACAGCCAGAGGGATTTGTTTCAAAGGTTGGAACAAATCAAGTCTGTAAGCTGCAACGATCCATTTATGGATTGAAGCAAGCTTCTCGTAGATGGAACATTCGTTTTCATGAGACAATCAAAGAGTTTGATTTTATCAAAAATGACGATGAACCATGTGTGTACAAGAAGGTTAGTAGGAGCGCAGTTTCAATCCTTGTATTATATATTGGTGATATATTACTGATAGGGAATGACATTCCTATGCTACAATGGATTAAAATCTGGTTATCTAAACACTTCTCCAATAAAGACTTGGGAGAAGCATCCTATATTTTTGGAATAAAGATCTATAGAGATAGATCTAAAAGGATGCTTGGTTTATCCCAAGGAACGTCTATTGATGCGATGCTAAAGAGGTTTAGCATGGAAGATTCCAAAAGAGTTTTCATGCCGATGAGCCATAGAATACATCTCTCCAAGAAATAGGCCCCAAAGACACCTGAGGAGAGAGACCGTATAAGTAAGATCCCTTATGCTTCTGCAGTAGGATCTATCATGTACGGTATGATATGTACTAGACTGGATGTTGCTCATGCACTTAGTGTAACGAGCAGATACAAGTCAAATCCTAGAGAAGAGCACTAGAAGGCAGTGAAGAATATCCTAAAGTACTTGAGAAGGACTAAAGATATTTTTCTTGTCTACGGTGGGTCTGAATTAAAACTCGAGGGATTCACAGACTCAAGTTTTCAAACAGACCAAGATGACAGTAAATCTGTTTCGGGATTCCTCATCCGCAAATCAGCCCTTCCCGTGGGTTATTTTCTCATGTGTTTACCTTGAACGGAGGCGCAGTGAGTTGGAAGAGTTCCATGAAACAAACAGTTGCTGATTTAGTGATAGAGGCAGAGTATATAGCTGCAAGTGAAGCTACAAAGGAAGCTGTTTGGATGAAGAAGTTCATAACTGAACTTGGTATTGTTCCTAGCATTGGAGAAGAAGTTCCCGTTTACTGTGACAACACAGGAGCAGTTACACAGGCTAAGGAACCCAGGTCTCATGAAAAAATCTAAACACGTGTTGCGGCGATTTCATTTGATCAGGGAGATCATTGAAAGAGGAGACGTCACCTTGGAGCGCGTGGACTCTCAAGACAACATTGCAGATCCATTTACTAAAGCTCTAACACAACAGCAGTTTGATCGTCACTTAGAGAAGATGGGTATGAGATACCATGACGATTGACTTAGTGCAAGTGGGAGATTGATAGTAGTGTGCATACAAGCCAATCATGTATGATGATAAAGCACATACTTTGTAAACAATCTTATTTATTTATTAATAAAATATTCATTTAAGACATTTAATTATCTACATGGTGCTGTTTTTAATAATATGTAAATAACCCATAGTTTTAAGCAATGATTTTAGAATCATGATGAGACCATGCTAATGAGATCTAAATTCTTAGAAAGCTTAAAAACTATAATAGTTCCCAATTGTGGGATTACTAAAATGGGGATTAGTAAATATGGATAGATTGGTACATATGTTGCTTGCTCATTGGATAAGGATGACTGATCTCATGGTCATTTGTGTGGAGACACTAAAGCAAGTATGTAGGTGCTTATTTGAAAATTAGTTCACTGAACGTGACTCGCTATGGAATACCTAATGGAGTTTTACTCGCCTGTCAATAGGAATTCCTAATGTGATAGTAGTACAAGTGATCCTTGGACTTGAGATCATCATAGTATCTTGTATGTAACAAATTATACTTTGACTTATTCCTTAAGGCCTTTTAAGGCATATATAGGGTATGCTTGGGTATAATGAGTTGCATATGGAGATAATGTATGATCATTAAAGAATCTACCACCTTTAGTAAAAGAGGAGATATGTCCTATGTGATTCGTTAAATGACAACCTAGGAATCCTTGGCCAAGGTAGAATGAAATTAGAAAGAGGTTTCTAATTTGCATTATTTAGAGTTGTGCGTTTTCTAATCAAAATACATATGATTAAATAAATTAAGACTTGACAGTAAATCCATGTCTTATATTTAATTGGGACGTTGTATGGTGGAAGGATTAAATTGTACGGTAACTATTTACTCATAAGTTGTTCTTTTATGATTAATGTTGAAATCTATATTATCTGGAAAGTCGTTGATCGCTAGGGAGGCTTATCCCTATTGTAGAATAAATATTATTTATTTAAATATATTATTAGTTTAATTTATTTATTTAAATAAGATTAGAATTGTTCTAATTGATTTATTCACAACCGGTTTAATATGGAGAACCTAAAGGGTCGCACCATAAAAGAAAGAATAATTATTTAAGAAGGTAATAGCATAATCGTAATAATGCATTAAGTATAATTAATTTAATCTGTGGTGATAGAATAAATTAAATAGCTTAATGTTTAATATTTAGTATTTTGGAAATATTAAATATAAATTAATAAGAGATGTCTTATTAATATTATTAATATTATTATTATTTTAATTTCTAAAAGGGTTTAGTAATTAATTTAATATTGGTACTCTCATTTATTCCTAATAAGATTAGGAGACAAATTAATTAAATGAATTTAATTAATTATTCCCAATGTGGTGGGAAGCCTAAATTAATTAAAGGAGTTTAATTAATTAAATGAAATTCCATGTCTAATACGATTAGAAGGGTTGACCAATATCTATATAAGAGGAATCTTATAATAGATATCAGTTGATGCAATTCCAATTATTGGAGAGTACTCCTTTTCTATAGAGGATAGAAAACTAAGCCAACCACCCTCCTTCTTGATAATTCATCTTTCTTGGTGGATCACCTCTAGAGGCCAAACACTTGGGTGGCTAACGTTGATAAAAGGATGGAATCTAACTCGAAAATTCAAGGAGATCACGAAGAACAAGGAGTTGAACTCGTACCTGTGGAAGCTTCGTTCTACAAGGGTATGATTTCATAACTTCTTATTTATCGTTTTAAATTAATAATTTGCATAAAGGATGATCCGGGTAATTATTTTGTAGAAATTTTTAAACTCTGATATACCATGCTTCCGCTAATTTTTGCAATTTGATTGCGTCACGATTTCGTACAAACCCAACAAGGCCAAGATGCAGCCAGAGAAAAATTTGCCCCGGATTGGGAAGGATCCTTTGTTGTCAAAGCAATCTTATCGGGTTTAGCCCTAAAGATTGGAAGAGATGGACGGTGAAGAATTCCCGCAGTTGATCAATTTTGACTCTATGAAACAGTATTATGTCTAAGGCCCCTTTTTACCCAAACTTGAATCTTTGTCTTAAAAAAATATCAAGTCAATCTTTCAGGCCAAGCCTAAACTACGAAAGACCTGATCTCCCCTCATCCACGGGAGTACGTAGGAAACCATTTATGGTACGGTCTAACCCTCGAAAAATAAAAATTAAACCCTTTTACCCCATGGTAATCCCAGACATCAAGCCTATCTAAAAACCAAAAATAACCATATAAAACCCTTAAAGTCGACGACCCATGCTGAAAGGACATTACGACAACTTAACAATGTTCTATCAGATCTTGCACAAGGATGACGAGAGCCACTCTGTTTAGAATACAAAATTTATTCCAATATGCGACAAAAGATAATAACATAGTCTGTGCAGGAAGGTAAAATAGGGCTACTAATCTGAGGTTAGGCGAGACAACATCTCCAAATATTTAGCTGTATCTGCAGTCGGAGGACCGACCCTAAGCTCATGCTCCAACATATCCACACGTCTTAGTAGCTCTACTGCTGACCTAAAGATACCTTTCCGACTCTGAATGATATCTCAAGCCCAAAATATGACCATACTCCTCCAAAGTAGGAGTCAGCTCATTGAGCCCAAATCGAAAAACGTGGCGCTCTGGGATCCAATTGTTAGGTTTGTAACAATCAAAGTAGCAGAAGAGTGTTGAAAAATAGATTTTAAAATTTTACAAACCTTATACTCTGATCATCCTTTATGCACATTTATTAATTAAAACGAAAAAGAAAGAATTATCAAATTATACCTTTGTAGAGCTTAGCTTCCACGAGTACAAGTTCAACTCCAAATCCTTCGTGATCTCCTTGAGTTCTCTAGGTTTGATTCCTTCCTTTGATCAACGTTAGCCACCCTAGTATTTGGCCTCTAGAGGTGATCCACCAAGGAAGAAGAGATATTCAAGAAGGTGGGTGTTTGGCTAAACCCTAATTCTATTTCTATAGAATGTGTATGCTCTCCCAACTATTTGATAGTGTAATGTCTTACCTTGTTCCATAATAAGACTTTCTTATTTATAGATATAGGCAACCCTTCTAAACCTTTTAGGAATAGGATTTCATATTAATTAATTAAACCTTTTAATTAATTAGACTTCCCAATCCTATTGGGAATAATTAAACTCTTTTAATTAATTAGCCTCCTAATCTTATTAGGAATATATAGGAAAGAGGGTATCTTCTTAATTAATTCCCAAACTCCTTTAGGAATTAAATAATAATAATAATAGTAATAATAATAATAAGATTCCTCTTATTAATTTATATTTAATACTTTCAAAATATTAAATAATAAATATTAAGCTATTTAATTTATTCTATCACCATAGATTATATTAAACATGCTTAACTTATTATTACGATTATGCCATTAGCTTCTTTAATAAATATTCTTCCTTTTATGGTGTGACTCTTTAGATTCTCCATATTAAACTAGTTGTGAATAAATTAATTATAATAATTCTAATCTTATTTAAATAAATAAATTAAACTAATAATTTATTTAAATAAATAACATTTATTCTACAATAAGGGTAATCCCCTTTAGCGATCAATGACTTTCCAGATAATATAGATTTTATCATTAACCATAGAAGAACCTTGAGTAAATAGTTACCGTAAAATCCATTCCTTCTACCATACAATGTCCCAATTAAATATAAGACATGTATTAACTATCAAGCCTTATTTTATTTAATTATATGTATTTAGATTCTAAAATGCACAACACCAAACCATGCAAAATAGAAACTACTTTCTAATTTCATTCTGTCTTGGCCAAGGACTACTGAGTTGTGATTTATCGAATCACGTAGGACATTCTCTTCTTTTACTAGAAATGGTAGATCCTTTATTGATCATTCATTATCTCCATGTATAAATCATTATACAATCATACCCTTTGATATACCCTTAGGGTCTTAAGGAACATGTCAAAGCATAACTCATCATACACAAGATACTATGATGATCTCAAGTCTAAGGATTATTTGTACTACTATCACTTAAGGAATTCCTATTGATAGGCAAGTAAAACTCCATTAGGTATTCTTTAGCGAGCCACGTTCAGTGAACTTATTCTCCAATAAACACCTACATACTTTCTTTAGTGTCTCCACACAAATAATTATGAGATCAATCATCCCCATCCAATGAGCAAGTCAACGTATGTAGCAATCTATCCGAATTCACTAATCTCCTTTTTTAGTAATCCAACGATTGGGAACTGTTGGGTCTCCAACTTTTAGGTTTATTTTGATGATAACAATAATTAGTAAATAAATTAATTAAAAGGGTAGAATCCTCTCTATAGGATTTTTATTATAATTGTTTTAATTATCTTATTTATTTTGACCAAAAATATTTTCAAGAATTCCTATTTTCTTTCATTATATTCAAGTTTTCAAAAGTATTTTTACAAAAAGGAGTCTTGACCGAATTAATGCTTGAAGCATTAAAATATTTGTGTATTGCATTATTTATAATATTTGACCAAAGGAAATGACACATATTTTAGGACAATTCATATGTTATATGCTTGAAAGTTTTAGGTATTGAAATCATAAATGGCATGTAATCATGATATGCTATATATGTGTGTGTATATATATATATAATGATTACTTGTATTAAATATGCTATACATATAATATATATATATATATATATATATATATGTTTATATATCTATACCTATATATACATATATATGTAAAAACCGTGTGTGTGAGTGTGTATATATATATGTAATGATTACTTGCAATTAATGATACACATATAAGCATACATGGATTATTAGACCGAATTTGGCTTACACATTTTGGATGAAGAATTTTACATACATACATCTTATTACACTACATAATTAATGCAACCAATTTGGAGAGATGCTAAGATTTGGAAGAGATTTAACATGAGCTAAATATATTGCTACTTTGACCAAATTTATGGAGCATTTTATATACATATTTTCGGATAATATTTTAAACATATATGTGATATACATATAGTATAAAACTTATGCAAATTCGGTGGGCATAAAGTGACACTCTTTGTGAAACTTAATAAAAGTTACAAAAAGCATTTAATGATACACATAAATCATGTGTTGACCGAATTTTGTGTTGAGCATACATACATACATACTTTATACTAGAATATTCAAATAAGACATCTATGATGAGATTATTGTTAAAAGCATACATGATCATCGTTGAACTAATTGACCGAAAATTTATATTGGGCATTATCATACATGCATAAATCGTATTGGACACATTAGCATAATAAATGATATCTATATTTGGAGATATGCTAAGATTGTCTGATATAAATTGAGATATGATGAGCATGTTGACCAAATTAATGAGTGGTGGAATTGATTTGAATTGTGAGCATTAAATGCAAATTGGCAAAATTGGGTTTTCAATATTCGGATGACTACTTGGCAATCCGTGTGCATTTCATCCAATCCAAACCATTCATTTCAAATTAAATCAATCTCATCCGTTAATTAGAAAAATAGATTTCAAAATTACCATTTTACCCTCGATCTCAAAATACTATAAATAGGAGGCCTTGTTTTCATTTTCATTTTACCAATTTACTATCAAAGAAAAGCTTATACTCCTGCTACATACTCTCTCTCTAAGAAGCTTTCTCTCTCTTCTTGTCAAAGTTCTAAGCATTTGAGAAAAGAAAATTGGTCTAAGCATTTGAGGTAAGTTGTTTGATTTACTTTATTTAAATTATCTCTTGCTTATTTATATTTATAGATATACGAATATAAATTGTTACCAATTTTATATATCTATATTTCATCTATTTATCAAATAGAAAGTTATATTTAGACGTCGCAGGGCTACAGGAGATATTCCTCATAATGAGGGATTCACACCGTACGATTCCTTATAGTACTAAAATAACTTCATATTTGATATTACTTATATAAATATTATAAAGTAGATATACACTTGAAAATTCAAAAACAACACTGAGATAATTCCTCTAAAGAGAGAATCATCCGAACTGTATTTGAAATATTTAAGTGATCTATTGAAAGTATTTATATGAATATCAATTGTGAAAATTATAAATATTGTCATACTTAGACGTCGCAAGGCTACAGAAGATATTCCTCTTAATGAGGGATTCACACCGTACGATTCCTTATAGTACTAAGTGACTTTGTTTATAATATGGCACATAATAGATAAAATATTAATATATATTATCTGAGTTAAACAATCATATTTGTTATATCAAGTTGTGCTTAACTAATTTATTTATTATACTTGATATCTGTCATCACAAGTATTTTATCATAAATTTATTTATTCATAAAATACTTGTTCCATAATATAAAAGTTATTTAAACTTTTATATCACAAACTTAAGTGAATATATCTGCTTAAATAGAAGCATATTTGATTTAAAGCTTATAACAACTTATCTGCTTACTCATAAGCATTTTCACTCTAAATATAAAAGTAATTTAAACTTTTATATTTAAAATTAAAGTTACATTTCTTTAATCCATAAAGAATAAATAATTTCTTACAAATTTGTATTAAATCATATATCTGCTTATACAGAAGCATTTTTAAGCTAAAGCTAAAATTGACATATTTGCTTATTCAAGAAGCATTTTTCATACAAAATATAAAATTTATTTAAACTTTTATAACAGTGCATAATTTACATATTTGCTTACACAGAAGCATTATTTTATCAAAGCATAAATTATTATCTGCTTACAAAGAAGCATATTTTCTCAAGTATAAAAGTCTTTGAACTTTTATAAAAATATTTACTCTTTAATTGATATCTGCTTATTTGAGAAGCATCAATCTGTACTAAATGTTATCTGCTTATTTGAGAAGCATTTCATTGTAAATTCTATTAAACACTTTGTAAAAGGAGAAAAGGTTAGAGTTAGTTTATTTTATGTACCTGTGAGAAAGACGAGTAATTCTTTGACTACGACCAGAGTCTTAGATAGGTCAGCTGGGAGTTGGGTCTCTAGTGAACTTGTGTGGTGGGAAGAGGCTGTTGTTTCAAGACCAGATCATAGAATAGAACTGAACTCAAAAGAAAATACAACTAAGCTTGAGGAGGGAGCTGGGAGCTTGCTGTCCAAGATAGGTAGTTGTGAATAGTTAGAGTTTGTCTATAAAGGCTTCTCCGCCTGTTGAATGAGTATTTATTATTGATAGTAATAGTATCTCAAGTCCTGGAGAGGAGCTTGAGACTGGACATAGCAGCATACCCTGGATGTATGTTGTGAACCAGACAAATCTATGTGCATTGTGTGATTGAATTTTTACTGTCTTGCATATTAATTTCTAACACTGCAAATTAATTACTTAAAAATTCAAAAAGGCCTAAGATAATTTTTTAATCTATAATAATCTATTCAACCCCCCTTCTAGGTTATTATTGGACTTTCAATTGGTATCAGAGCGGTGCTCTTTAACTTTTTTGTTGAGTAAATACAGGCATACCTAAGAGTAGATTCATCTATGGCCTACAATGCTACTAGTTACAGAGAAGGACTATCAATGACCAGACCTCCACTATTTGATGGCACAAATTTTGTCACCTGGAAGAGCAGATTTAAAATCTATGCCAAATCACAAGGAATCAAAGTTTAGCCTGCAATAGAACGAGGTGTAAAAGTTCCTACAAAAATTATAGGAGAAATGATAGTTGAAGAATAATGTTGATGAGTTCACTACTGATGATGAAAAGGCTATGAACATTGCATCCATAGCTGAACAAGTGCTGACTAGTGCTCTCATTGAAAAAGAGTACAAAAGAGTTAGCAATTGTAAGAATGCAAAAGAAATCTAGGAAAAGTTAATTCTAACCTATGAAGGAACCAGTCATATTAAAGAAACCAGAAAAGATGCTTTAATCCAGGAGAATGAAAATTTCAAGCTAGAGAAGGTGAAAAGAGCATTGATATGGAAACATGTTTTTCCAGAATCATTGATGAATTGGTACATCTAGGGAAGACATATACAACTAATGAGAAAAATAAAAGAATTGCCAAATCCCTTCCATCCATCTGGAAAATGAAGGTTATTGCTATTAAGGAAATGCAAGACTTAACCACTTATCTTCTTGATAGCCTTATTGGAAATCTTCGTGCCCACAAAGTCGACATGTTAGTCGAAAAATCAGGATCAGATACAGATCTCATGAAGAAAGGAATTGCTTTTAAAACTTTACTTGTAGATCAAGAAAGATATGATGAAGAAGATGAGGAAATTGCAAATCTATGTTTAATGGCAAACAATGAGTCATCACCAAGATCTGAGGTAAATTCTGATTATCAATTACCTAACACTTCATTTGTCACACATAGTTTAGATAATATAAGTAAAGAACATCATGAACTGCAAGAAACTTATAATTGTTTAAATGAAGAAAATGAAATTATTAAAGAAGACTTTACTAAATTAAAATTTTATTATAAAAAGTAATTAAAATTAACAAAAATCTTGAAATAGAAAATGAAAGTTTAAATAAAGAAAAAGAAGAATTAGAAAATGAATTTTCAGAAAGTTTATTACAAAAGGAAGAATTACAAAAATAAACAAAGATCTGGAGATAGAAAATTCAACACTTGTTGTAATTAATGAAAATACTCAAATACAAAATCAAGTATTAAGTAAAGATATTAAAAATCTCAAGCTTAAAAAATCATCTCTAAAGATAGAATTAGAAAAACAAAGTGAAGATTCTTCTTTAATAAATCAAATTAAAATTTTGACTAAAGAACGTGATGATTTAAGCACCATTGTTATTAAATTCACAAAAGAAAAAGAAAACCTTGATGTTATGCTTAATCAACAAAGATGCGGATTTAACAAAGAAGGATCAGGATATATTGGAAAATTTAGTAAAAGAAAAGATAAATGACTTTATCATGTCAAAAGTAAAAAAAAAAAAAGTCATACATTTCCATTTACTAAATGTTCTTACTGTAACAGAAATGGTCATTCTTTTCACATGTGTAATGCTCGAAATGGAAATTATAATGAAAAAATGATTTGAGTACCAAAAGGAACATACATTGCACCAATCATTAAAAATACAAAGAAAGAGTTTTATAATTATCAAAACAATAAAAGTCAAAAATCTTATAAAACTTTTCATCAAAGTTTTTCAGGATATAAAAATAAAGTAAATTATGCATCTTATAGACCTGTTACTCATAAAATGCTCGCATCTACTGAGATTGATTATCCTGTACCCATTTTTTTAAAGGAAAACACAAATATTCCTTATTCAAAATGAAAAAATAACCCAAAGGACCCTTCTTATTAAAGGGTACCGATTCGTGAAAATGATAAATGTTGCAGGTACATCTTGGAGCTGACTCTAGTAAAAATAACTGACGACATCATTGTTGGGTCTATTGATATTACTTTGTGAAATAATTTTTCTGAAAGCATGAGTAATGATTTTGAAATGAGCATGAAAGGCGAATTAAACTTCTTCCTAGGATTGCATATCAAACCAAGTGAAAAAGATTCTGACTAGGCAAGTCATCATGATTGTTAAAGTACAAGTAACACATGTCAATTTTTTCATAGTTATTTATGCATTAAAATATATTTTAAAACAAATTTCTTTTTGATTAAATTTGATATTTTAATATAATAGAAATATTTAAATGTGTAGACTTTTACAAATATTTATACTTTTTTTAAAAAAAATTATTATAAATATTTTTTAATATTCATTACTTATATTTAATATTTAAATCTATTCTCTTTATATATATATATATATATATATATATATATACATATATAATATTTATTGTGGAACATTCATACATCTAATGGTAAATAATCTCCATTCGTTTATATTAATTTGGGTTAATCAGAAGCAACCACACAAATTCAAACCATGCAAGCTTCCCACCATTCAATCAAAGACAAATTGGCAACTAAATCTTTAAAACAATTTTTTTCTGATTCTAATATCTTCTTCTGCAGGTTCTGAAAAGTAATATATACTATAGTTTCCCTCCCATTTTTTATAAAGACAAATGAGGAGAAGAAAATATTATTGGGGAGAAGAAAAATAGCATTATTGGGGAGAAGTTATTTTTTATGTTATCACATGCTATATACATGAACTGTTATATAATGTTGCATGTTAGTTTTTCAAAAATGTAAAAAAAATTTGATTGCATAAATTGAGGGGGAGCTTTTATAGAAAATATTTTTAGTTGATTGTAATCATCAAAAAGGGGGAGATTGTTGGGTCTCCAACTTTTAGGTTTATTTTGATGATAACAATAATTAGTAAATAATTTAATTAAAAGGGTATAATCCTCTCTATAGGATTTTTATTATAATTGTTTTAATTATCTTATTTATTTTGACCAAAAATATTTTCAAGGATTCCTATTTTCTTTCATTATATTCAAGTTTTCAAAAGTATTTTTACAAAAAGGAGCATTGACCGAATTAATGCTTGGAGCATTAAAATATTTGTATATTGCATTATTTATAATATTTGACCAAAGGAAATGACACATATTTTAGGACAATTCATATGTTATATGCTTGAAAGTTTTAGGTATTGAAATGATAAAAGACATGTAATCATGATATGCTATATCTATATATATATATATATATATATATATATATGTAATGATTACATGTATTAAATATGCTATATATATATATATATATATGTTTATATATCTATACCTATATATACATATATATGTAAAAACCGTGTGTGAGTGTGTGTGTGTGTGTATATATATATATATGTAATGATTACTTGCAATTAATGATACACATAAAAGCATACATGGATTATTTGACCAAATTTGGCTTACACATTTTGGATGAAGAATTTGACATACATACATTTTATTACACTACATAATTAATGCTACCAATTTGGAGAGATGCTAAGATTTGGAAGAGATTTAACATGAGCTAAATATATTGCTACTTTGACCAAATTTATGGAGCATTTTATATACATATTTTTGGATAATATTTTAAACATATATGTGACATACATATAGTATAAAACTTATGCAAATTCGGTGGACATAAAGTGACACTCTTTGTGAGACTTAATAAAACTTACAAAAAGCATTTAATGATACACATAAATCATGTGTTGACCGAATTTTGTGTTGAGCATACATGCATACATACTTTATACTATAATTTTCAAATAAGACATATATGATGAGATTATTGTTAAAAGCATACATGATCATCATTGAACTAATTGGCATAAAATTTGTATTGGGCATTATCATACATGCATAATTCGTATGGGACACATTAGCATAATAAATGATATCTATATTTGGAGATATGCTAAGATTGTATGATATAAATTGAGATATGATGAGCATGTTGACCGAATTAATGAGTGGTGGAATTGATTTGAATTGTGAGCATTAAGTGCAAATTGGCAAAATTGGGTTTTCAATATTTGGATGACTACTTGGCAATCCATGTGCATTTCATCCAATCTTAACCATTCATGTTAAATTAAATCAATCTCATCCATTAATTAGAAAAATAGATTACAAAATTATCATTTTACCCTCGATCTCAAAATTCTATAAATAGGAGGCCTTTCTTTCATTTTTATTTTACCAATTTACTATCAAAGAAAAGCTTATACTCCTGCTACATTCTCTCTCTCTAAGAAGCTTTCTCTCTCTTCTTATCAAAGTTCTAAGCATTTGAGAAGAGAAAATTGGTCTAAGCATTTGAGATAAGTTGTTTGATTTACTTTATTTAAATTATCTCTTACATATTTTGCCGATGGAGGATCCTATATCTCCGACTGAGGATGCTTTATTTGCAGAGTTGACAGCTTCTTTAGTAAGCCCTGTCCCGCGTTCGACCACAGTTTCCATAGATGCGATGGATAGGCAGCTTCACTTGGTGACCTTTGAGAGGGATCAGGCTCGGGCTTTGCTGTTGACCACCGTAGCTGGTCGGGATGCTGTTATCACTAAGAGAGATGCAGCCCGTGCTTCCAGAGACCAGGCCCTCGTTGACAGAGATAAGGCCCAGACTTTCTCAGATGGACTCATTGGTCACGTACAGGGTGTAGTGCAGAGTCGAGAGGAGATTTTTCGTATGGTGGCAGAGATGCTGAGGCGGGTTGATATGTTGGAGCACGAGTTCAGAGCTGCTCCCCCGACTGCAGAGACTGCTGGATATTTGGCGATGTTGGCTCGTCTCACCACTAATTTATAGCTCTATTTTATTTTCCTATAAGGACTTTGTTATTATCACTTGTCATATCTTAGAATCCACCTTTGTATTCTAAACAGTTGTATATATTAAAAAGAGACAAGTTCAGTTCATTTCCCCTTTTTTGCGCATGTCTAGCTTTGCACACGTTTGCCATTTTCGCTTCATGATTTATTATATCGACATAGAACTAGTCTCGTCATGTGGCATTAGATTAGGCGGGAGTGATGCTGAGATGTCGCTAGGTCTTCTCCGCATGAGTCGTCGATTGGGTGGGCTTTATGGATGGTTTTGATTTCTGTATAGGTAACGAATTTGAATAATAGGAAAGTGTTTGGATTTTTCGAAGGTTAGACCGCACCATAATGGCAGTCTACGTACTCCCACAGATAGGAAATCAGGTCTTTAGTAGTTCAGGCTCAGACCTAAAAAGTTTGAAAAGGGGTTTATTTGGGTTTGAGTTTGATTTGATAGGATTTGGACCGGCAGCATTTATGGACTTAATGAACCGAGTTTTCAAGCCATACTTGGATAAGTTTATGGTAGTTTTTATCGACGACATCTTGATCTACTCAAAGACAGGGGAAGAGCACTGCCGAACATCTGAAGATTGTTTTGGAAGCACTAAGGAAGGAGAAGATGTATGCAAAATTTTCTAAGTGTGAATTTTTTATGGAGAAGGTTCAAATCTTAGGTCACGTGGTGGATAAGAATGGAATCTCAGTAGACCCTGCAAAGGTAGAAGCAGTAAGTAATTGGGAACAACTGAGAACACCAACATAGGTAAGAAGTTTCTTAGGGTTAGCTGGGTACTATCAAAGATTCATCTAAGATTTTTCTATTATAGCAACCCCGTTGACCAATCTAACTGAGGAAGACGATAAAGTTCGTATGGACGGACAAATGCGAAGAGAGTCTTCAAGAGGTGAACAAGAGATTGAGCGAAGCACTTGTGTTATCACTACCAGATGATGTGGGAAATTTTGTGGTGTATAGTGATGCATCGCACAAGGGACTTGGTTATGTGCTCATGCAACACGGCAAGGTCATTGTGTATGCATCACGACAATTAAAGGATTTTGAAAAACGATACCCTACTCACGACTTAAGAGTTAGCGGTAGTGGTTTTTGCATTAAAGATATGGAGGAATTATTTGTACAGAGAAAAATGTGAGATATACACGGACTACAAAAGTCTGAAATATATCTTCACACAGAAGGAGTTGAATATGCGTCAGAGAAGGTGGTTGGAATTGATCAAAGATTATGACTGTGATATTCTTTATCACCTAGGTAAGGCAAACGTGGTTGCCGACGCTCTGAGCAGGAAAGGAAGAGAGAAACTATTTTATTTGAAGGATCAGGACTAGTTAATAAGAGAGATGAAGAAAATTGGAAATAGAGATAAATGGACCAGAAAGGTCTGAAGAGAAATTGTTTGTAATGGAAGCTTGTCCAACATTGTTGGATAGAGTAAAAGAAGCACAGTAGAAAGATAAAAAGTGCGAGAAAATTAGAAAAAGGATCGCAGCAAATGGAGAAGAGAGATTCCGAATGGACAAAGATGGTATCTTGATCCATTATTTTTAGATTAAATTAATCTTAATAGGTAAGACATTTAGGTAAATTTGGTGAAACAGTCTACTATTCCTAAATAATATTGTGGTATTTCTTATGTGAGATAAAGACCTATTACTAAGTCCATGACTATGTGTTCCTTTCTTCACTCGAAAATTTATAAAGGTTGTATCAACACACTTGGTTTTTTTGTGTGTTTAATTTTTTACTTTAAAACATTTACGTACCTATTCCCTTATTTATCATTTAGCCTTGACTATTTGTCAAGTCAACCACTCACTAACTATTACTATAAATTATTATCTTAACTTTACTATTACTGGAACTCAAATTTCTTCTTCAAAATTAAATCTAATCTTCTCCCTCTTTACCTTTGGTAATTCTTTGACTTATCTTCTTATATATTATATCTTTGAGATTATGCCTTCTTCATTCTTCAATTCTGATACCAAATTGTGACTTTCATGGTATTTTAACCACATCACTTCACAATGGTACCTCCCAGTTTGCCACCGACCAACTCGGCTTCCCCTACTGTAGAGTCTGGCTTCGGTGCCTCCCTTTATAAATTCTCATCAAATTCTTTCTTTGTATTATATTACCCTATCTCTATCTACTCTGAATTTAATATTCTTTTCATGAGTTATCTCAATTTTATACTTTTGACACTCTTCATCTTTCTCCTCACTTCCTTTGACTATGATTATTACATTCAAATAACTTCTAGGTAGAGTTAATTGAAACTCTTACCTTAATCTCAAGTTTATTAAACTATTTTACCATTACCGCGTTGTTTTATTATTTTAATTTTTCTTGATTCCTCCGGTTTACACCTTCTTCCTTAATCTAACTTTGCTCCACAATTCACCAACAAATCCATTCTTAGAATTTCATCAACTCTCCTAACTACAATGGAATAAGGTTTACCGAAAAATTTGTGTTCTTATACAATTAGCAATCAATCTATGTAAACTAACAAGTAGCACCAGAGTTGAATAACCCATAAGCATTTACAACATCAATTTGGGATAATTCCTGTCACCACGTCCTGTGCAGGAACAACATCCCTTACCGTCATGTTAAATGTTCTAGCGTTTGGAACGACTCTGGCCCACAACTCCTGCTACTGCTGGCTTGGGGTTATTATTTAAGTTTTGATTTCTCCCTATATTCGAATTTATGGGTTTTGGATAAAATTTAACACTGTGTAGATTATAACACATTGGGAATACCATAATAGTATAGATTATAAATGTTTATAATCTAAATGTTTTACTTGTGGAGAAGGTAGGCATTTCTCAAATATGTTCCCACAAAATAGTAATAATAATAAGACCAAACATAATAAATGTTTCAACATATATCACTAGTTACATATATCACTAGTTACACACGAGAATTTTCTTATTTCTATAACATATTGGGAATACCATAATAGTATAGATTATAGTTCATTTTATAGCTTGCTGCTATATATATTACATATCCCTTCATTACCGTCAAAAACTTATGATTTACTATTATTCCTTTACTTATACAAAGTTTAGAACTTACACACTACACACTACACACACACACACATATATATATATATTCATTTTCTTTCATAAGGTATTATTATCTCTTCCTTATTATGCTTATTATTACGAAGATTTCAAAAATTCAATCTTCATCTTATATATTTCCACTGCCTTCTTATTAGAACAATACCTATTATATTTATTCAATTCTTACCCTCTTCTATTCTCTTCTTAAAGTTTCCTGGATCACTGCTATTTCATTTTCTCTGTCCCTTATTACTCTGATTTTTACATTGCATTCAAATCTCATTTCCTTGACTTGCTTCCTTAACCTATCATGCTTTTCTTTCATTTCTCTTAAAGTAAATTCCATACTATTGATTAGCCCTCTTGATGTTATCCATAATTCTTCCAAGATGAACACCCTATTTATCCAAAGTATGTACCTTCGCTGTTACTTACTCTTCAACTTTTTTTTTCTTCCACTTCTATTGTCCTTCCTTTTTGGCTCTACATGATCCTCCTTGGAATTTGAGTCTCCCTCTTCACTTAGCTCCCATTCCGGGTACTCTTTATGATCACTCTCTAAATTTTTCGTAGGTTCGCATTCTACAGCTTTAGTCGTTTTGTTGTAAGCTACTTCAATTGGTACTCCTATTATATCCTTTGGATCATTCTCTAGTGGCACAACCTATTCTAGTTCAGGTACTAGTTTAACTGGAATAATCAGCTCCTTACTCACTATGTTAATATCCTAATTTTTTTTACTTCCTAATATCTATAATCAATTATATTAACTTGATTACCACATAACAACAATTTATTTTATGTTATTTTTACTTTTAATTCAACTTTTTCTAATGAATCCCTTAATGCATCCCTTATAAACTCTTTTTGAGTTTATCTTTTTACTATCTTCTTTACTGCTTTAATTCTTCCAAAGTTATATCCTAAGGTGTTTTTTTCCTAAGGTTTCTAACCTATTGCTTTGATACCAAATTGTGACGCCCCCAAATTCTCTACACTCTCTGTAGCAAATGTGGTGCTCATGTAAATATTCTATAAGATAATAACTTCTATCAATCCAAGATTCACAATATCCCATAACAGATAGTAGTTCTTGTCAGAACAATTACTGTGTTTGGATACCCTCACTTGGATGTATAGATTTATAATCGCATGGATATTTCTTTCATATCGATAATTCCTATCTATTTGACATTAACAGTATTAATGATAAGATTGTTTCTGGAATTGAGGGGCGCAACCTCAGTGCTTACAGAACTCCCAAGATCATTCAATACCTTCATTCAGATGTATAGTTCATATTGATACTACTTTCTAATTTATCTAGAAAGGTAGAAACTAAGAAATCGACAAAAATTGATAATATATTACATATTTTAAAAAAAATCGATTACATAGCTCCCAAATTTAACTTACTATTACATCAAAGTCTGCAAAGAGGTAACCAAGTACAACACCATAAAACTTAATCTAATAAAGTCTTTCTATCCACAGAAGTGTATACCGGAACATCCCGGGTTATCATTCTACAATGCAAAGGAAAATAATATTTGCAAGGATGAGCTACAGAAGGCTCAGCAAGTTTTAAATAAATTATACTTTATACTCACACTATATCTGAATTGAATGAACATATAGTTCAGAGTTTTTTCACATATATATATATATATATATATACTGAGGTTTATCCCACATCAATCTGGCTTCTATCAGTCATTGAATATGCGCCAAAGAAGGTGGCTGAAATTAATAAAGGATTATGATTGTGATATCTTATACCACCCAGGCAAAGTGAATGTTGTAGCCGATGCCTTAAGCAGAAAGGGTCGAGAGAAGTTGATGATGCTGACAACACAGGAAGAATTGATTTCAGCAATGGAAAAGCTAGAATTAGAAGTAGGATGTCCAATGGAGACTGACGAGAAACTATTCCAGATGCAAGCTGGTACAACTTTATTGGATAAGATTAAGGAAGCACAAATCCTGGATAACGAATGTGAGGAAGTAAAGAAAAAGATATCTGAAGGGACTGAACTTAGATTTAAAATAGACAGCGAAGGATTGTTGAGATTTGAAAGTAGAGTTTGGGTACCGCCAATACCAGAAATCAAGGACATTCTGAGCGAGGCTCATAGTTCGAGGTATTCCATTCACCCCGAAAGTACCAAGATGTATCAGGATTTACGACAACACTTTTGGTGGCCAAATATGAAGAAAGACGTTGCCGATTGTGTTGCCAAGTGTCTGAGTTGCCAAAGGGTCAAGGAAGAACACCAAAGACCAAGTGGTTTGTTACAACCTTTAGAAATCCCAAAATGGAAATGGGAATATATTACAATAGATTTTGTTGTTGGCCTTCCTATGACCCAGAAAGGCTACGACGCAGTATGGGTTATCGTCGACCGATTAACGAAATCCGCACACTTTCTTCCGATCAAAATCAGATTTAACCTAGAACAATTGGCGAAGTGATATGTAAAAGAGATTGTTTCGAGGCACGGGGTGCCAGTGTCAATTATTTCTGACCGTGATCCGCACTTCACATCGAATTTCTAGAAGCGACTGCAAGAATGCATGGGAACACAGTTGAGGATGAGTACCGCTTATCACCCTCAGACTGACGGGCAAAGTGAAAGAACGACCCAAACATTAGAGGATATGCTTAGAGCATGCATAATGGATTTTAAAGGCAATTGGGATGATCATTTGCCGCTTGTAGAATTTGGTTATAATAATAGTTACCACGCTAGTATTGGTATGCCGCCTTACGAACCTTTGTAAGGTAAAAAGTGCAGAACTCCACTGTACTGGGATGAAGTTGGTGAAAGACAATTGCTAGGACCAGAGTTAGTCCAACAAACGACAGAAATAGTTAAAGTAATTCGGACAAGATTAGTAGCGGCTCAGGATAGGTAGAAGAAATACGCCGATCCACACCGCAAGAATGTAGAGTTTGAATCGGGTAGTTTTGTATTTTTGAAGGTCTCTCCTTGGAAGGGAAAGATCAGATTTGGTAAGAAGGGAAAATTGAGCCCAAGGTTCATTGGACCCTTTGAGGTACTCCGAAGAATTGGAGAAGTAGCCTATGAGGTAGCTTTACCTCCGGCACTGGAGCATGTCCACAACGTTTTCCATGTGTCGGTATTACGACGTTATAAACCCGATTACAAACATGTGATAGAATATGAACCCTTACAATTTGAGAAAGATTTATCATACAAAGAAGTTCCTGTTTAGATAGTTGACAAGAAAGAGCAAGTTCTCAGGAACAAAGTAATACCTTCTGTTAAGGTAATTTGGAGGAACCACAACGTTGAAGAAGCTACGTGGGAACTCGAAGAGAATATGATGAAGAATTATCCACACTTATTTTCTTGAATAGGTGAACGTGATTTTGGGGACAGAATCCTTTTAAAGGGGGAAAGATGTGACAAACGAGAGTTTTGTAAAGTTGTTTGAATATTTATTAAAATAAATAAATATTGAGAATTTTGCAAAGTTTAAATAAATATTGAGAATTTTGCAAAGTTGTTTTGAATATTTATTGAAATAAATAAATATTTTGGTTATGAGAATGTGATGGGACGAAATTATTAATCGAACCGCGATTTTGAGGACAGAATCCTTTTAAGGGGGGAAAGATGTGACGAACGAGAATTTTGTAAAGATATTTGAATATTTATTGAAATAAATAAATATTTTTAATGATTTAATTATTGAATTAAATAATTAATTCATGAATTTGTGGTAGATTAATTTAATTATATGTGTGACATTAATTAAATTAATATGTAGTAATTTAATAGTTCAAAGAATATATTTAATTGAGTTTATTTGATTAATTGAATTAATTAAATAAGCATATGTTACTTTAGTTAATTTAATAATTAATTAATGAATTAATGAATTGACATAATTAATAAATAAAAATATTAATTATGTGACAATGTGATTTAATGTGAATTATCTTATTTTATTTAATTAATTTAAATAAAATTAATTAATCAATAAGTAAGGTGACAATTAACTATATAGTAAATTAGTTTATTAAAATAAATGGGAAAAGAAAAGAAGAGGAAGGCAAACAAGGCCTTAAGAGAGGTTAATCCGTTTATTATACAACGGTATAATATATATACATATACGTATATGATTTTCAGACATAAGTTTATTTTCAAAGTCAGAGAAAAAAAAATTAGAAAAGTTCAGAGAAGAAAATAGAGAGATCGGGAAGAAGAAATTGAGAGTGAAAGGGAGAAAAAGATTTGAGAAAATCTTAAATGTTGTCTTTGATTATCTTCATATTAACAAAAGGTAATCTTCCTTCAAAGTTTTTAAAATAATATTTTCTAAAGTTTTCATATACTAGTTTAGAGTTTTCTATGAAATTGGGTTTCCCAATTGGGTTACGATATAGCTTTATCTATATGGGTATGGGATCATAACGTGTTTTTCTAACATATAAACATGTTTTGAAGGATCAATTTTATATAATTTGGCCTTAATTGGTTTTTTGAAAAGTTATAGAGTTTTCTACGATATTGTAAATTTCTCTGTCAGTACTTGTTTTTGAGAAATTAAAGTGTGAGGTTATTATATATGTGACCGTATATGTTAGTATTATGTATTGGATTATGTATCCATGATTTACACTGATTACACCAAGTATTTTGTTAATAATTGGGTTTATGAAATTACAGAGTATTAAATATGGGTGAATAACCTATATGGGTTAAATTAATGATTAAATCATATGTTTATATTTAAATTGATACATGAATATGAGTGTCTATGTTAAAACAAAGAAAATGGAATTGAAATGAATGGATTCGGTGTAGTAACGAATCCGTAAAGAGATTTTTTTTATGTTTTTCATTAAACTCTTGAAAGTTTTGAAGAACAGTGAAAATTTATGTTTTGATTTGTGTAATTACATGACTTGGAATGTTAAGAACATGTTATAAGTGATATATAATATTCCTGTGAAGTTTATACTTCATGGGTAACATTATAAATCATTGTATTGGTGTAAAATTTGAGAAAGTGGCCGAATTTATGTGTTCTTCGCTAACTGGAAATTCTAGAAAAACGTAGCCGCGCGGCCGCGCGGGGTACAAGGCTAAATGGCGCGCGACCGCGCCCATCTGAAATTTTTGAAAAATTTGCTAAGTGTTGAAATTTGAGAAAAATATTTTTAATCTAATGAACATGAAAACATGTTGTAAATATGATAGGATGTTGATATGAGTTTAATAAATTATGTTACGTGATTAATTAATGAATTAATTATGTGACTTAAATTATTATTTATAAACTTTAAATAATGTGATATAAATATGAAGACATTATTTTAAGTTTAATAAACATGAAGACATGTTATGTATGTAATAAGTTGTTAATACAAGTTAATAACTTAAGTTATGTGATTAATTAACAAGTTAATTAATCAACGTGAACCATTATTTGAAAAACCTAAGAATGGGCTCAAAGAACACTAATTGTAAATAAATAATCATATCGAACCTATGATTAATTGATATTGTAAATGTGTGATAGGTAAGAGTAATTAAAGAAGTGAGAAATAATTGTAGCTTGTCCACGAGGCAAGTTTTCTATCCCTAACTTATTATTATTGTTGGGCAGGTTTCCTAAACTAAACTCTTTAAATTAAGCAATTGCTATGCTTAATTACTATTGTTGAGAAAATTCTTACTCTTGAATATCAAAGTTTAGAATTTCACATGAGATGCCATGATTTATTTAAAAGTATCATTTAAGTGTACAATACTTATTCGATTGTATACCTTGAGAAGTTAATATTCAATTTGAATATCATTTATTGAGTTATCCAAACCAACTTTATTTGGTGCGGATTTTAATGTCAAACTGAGTTGAACAACCCTAATATAGGGGATTAATGAAGATGCTTTAAGTGTTAAGATAGTGTGCACAGTATCAGTACGAAGGGCTGATCTCCCTAAGTACGAGAAGTAAAGTCTATAGTTTTATGACTGTTAAAGGTTGGAAAGGTTAATATACTTGACAACCTAAGACTCGGTTCAAGGTCTTAATGACCCTCAAAAGTAATTTGACTCTTGATTAATATTCTTGATTCAAAAGTTGAGAAGTAATTTGACTCTTGATTAATATTCTTGATTCAAATGTTGAGCTTTCTGTTATTCAGAATTCTTTTATTCGCTTATTATTATTCTGTTATGTTTTTATACTTGCGGGCATTCGTGCTCACTCTTGCATAATAACATTGCAGATAAGAATGAACAGTCTGGTGAGCCTTCTAGTAGCAAGGGAAAAGGAAAATCTAACAAGTGATGAAGACTTGTGTTGTCATTAATAATGTTAAAGTTCAAGACTTATGTGTGATGATTTAAGACTTATTTATTTACGTTTTCGCAACAGAGATTTAAGGTTAAGTATAACCTGGGATTTGTGATGTATTATTATGTCAGATGATGAAAGATGATAATTTATTTATCTAATAAATGAATTTCATTATTTATGGGTAGATAGTTGTATGATATTGGAACAGTGAACACTAAATCCTGTGGAAATTAAGATACCGAATTTGGGGGTGTCACAAGTTGGCATCAAAGCCGTAGGTTATGAACCTTAGGTGGGGGGGGGGGAAACCTTAGGATAGTAGCCTTCGTGAAGATAGTAATGATAACTCAGATTGAGTTCTAAAAAAAATTAAAAATAAAATTACCTTATGTGCTATGTGCTTATGTGTTCATACTTGTTAGAGTATTGATTAGCATCACGTAAAAAAACTAAGACTTAAAACTTATTTTGTCAGGATGTCAGATACTGGAGGAGCTAGTCAGCCCAGGGATGTTGTACCCCTAGAGACTAGAGATCAGGAGCCCCGGGACATACATACTGTTTGGGAGCAGTTAGTACAGCCAGAGCCATCTCCTGTGATTCCAGATCTTGGTCAGGATCATGAGCCATAGATTGACTCAGAGGAGGACCCTAAGGAGATTGAGATTTCGGCTGAGGCAGCCGAGTAGGAGGAAGAAGAGGAGGAAGACCCTGAGAAGTTTCCACCAAAATCTGTCAGTGCTGATATGTATGATTTATTGTATGATCGCAACGTAGAGTTACGAGATACAATTCAAGAGTTGAGGGAGCAGTCAGTTGCTCAGGGTGGTGAGATTGAGACACTCCACACCCATCTTGGCAATGTGGAGTGGGATTTGGTTCATGAGAAGGGCCAAACTGAGTAGAAAATAGAGGAGATAGAAAAGTTAAAGAATGAGTTGAAAGAGAAATCTAAAAGACTCGCCATAGTGGAAGAAGCTTGGATGAGAAATGCACGACGTGCAGATCTGGCAGAGGATGATGCGCATGCGAAGAGAGTTAAGGTTGCAGAAACGTGCTACACATTTCTGAGGACAATGGATGAGGCCCAGGACCGAGTTATGAGATATCCAATTCAGTTCGAGGGACTGCCTGGGTATATGTTAGATCGCAGGATTATGTCCCGCATTACAGAGGAGGAGCGTAGTGAAGCTGTCCAACGCCTTAGTAGGCCGTGATAGGACAATATGATATTGTTAATGTTTAAATAATCGTAAATAATGTAAATTCTGATGTGATTATAAACAAAGGAATATTGTGATAATGTAAATCCTGTAGAAACTTTATTTCAGGATAGTTGATGTAAATGGCAGAAATGCTATCGTATTGTATTAAAAGCTTTTGGTTTTAATAAAATAATAAAGTAGTTCAAGATGATATGGGTTAAGTGAGTATGTTAAAGTATTTAACATTATGTGATACTCTTTTGAGTAGTTAATGTAAATTCCGATGTGATTAAAAATAAATGAATATTTTGAGAAACTAAATCCTGAAAATTCTTTATCTTGGGATAGTTGAAGTAAATGGCAGAGATGCTATAGTACTATGTTAAAACTTTTGATTTAAATAAAATATCAAAGGTTATTTGAAAAGAAAAGAGTTAAAGTGGTTATGTTAAATATTTAAGTTAAGTATGAAATATTTAAGAGATTGAATAAAGATCTAATGAGCATATATTCTTAACAGAAATATGCCGCCAAGAAGGAGACAAAATCGTCGACAAGCCCAAGAAGGGTCAACCAATAACAACAATGATGCCAATGCAAACCCCGTTCAGCAGTTGGTAAATTTGTTGGCTGGAGCGATGAACAATCAGCCTCAAGCTCCACCAAACACCTCATTTAAAGACTTTAAGGCAGTGGGACCGCCAGATTTTAAGGGTTCCACGAACCCGATAGAAGCTCAGACTTGGGTTATGGAAATGGAGAAAATTTTTGAGGTCGCCCGAGTTAGGGAGGACCAGAAGACCTCCTACGTGACATTTATGTTAAAATCAGAAGCTAGCTACTGGTGGCAGGCAAATAAGATCAGGGGAGGAGAAGGTGTAATAACCTGGGAAAGGTTTAAAGAAATGTTTTTTGAGATGTATTTCCCGACCAGCTCCCAGAATCAAATGGAGGTGCAGTTTCTGGAGTTGAAGCAGGGGAATATGTCCGTGCCCGACTACGCGGCAAAGTTTAACGAATTGTCTAGGTTTGCCCAATATCAGGTGCATACTGACGAAAGAAAGGCCAGGCGTTTTGAACAAGGACTGAAACCCTGGTTGTATAGCAGGGTGTCAATGTTTCAATTGAACACTTTTGCTGGAGTTCTGGAGAAGGCCATTCTCGCTGAAGGTGGAAGCGAAGTGGTGTCTAAGTACAATCAGGATCAAAAGAAGAAGAAGAATGATAGTGAAGGAAACAATAAGGCTAGTGACAGTCACACAGGGGGAACTAATAATCATAAACGAAAATAGAATGACAACACGTCGTCTGTAAGTCAACAAAGTAGTCAGAAGAAAAAGTTAGAACCATGCCCAACCTGTGGGAAGACTCACTTAGGAGTCTGCATGAAAGGAAAAAGAGTTTGCTACAATTGTGGTCAGGAAGGCCACATAGCACCTAACTGCCCTAACCCTAAGAAGGGCGCCTGCTACACATGTGGGTAAAAGGATCACTTGGCTAGAGACTGTCCAAAGAAGGGATCTGGAGGGGCAGGGGCAGGTGGACATAAGGGAAATAATAGTGCAAATCCTCTTACCATTACCTGACCGACTTCGACAAACCGACCAACTACAAAGACATTTAACATGACCGTACATGACGCTGTGCAGTCTCGTGATGTGGTGTTAGGTATCATTCCGATCAATAAAGTCAATGCTTATGTTTTATTTGATTCGGGTGCTACTTGTTCATTTATATCCGATGACTTTGCAAAGAATTTAGAATTGCTTAAAGACGAATTAGAAATCCCTATGAACATAGAGATTGCGAACAAGGAAGTAATTCCTGTTAAGTATATACACAAGAACTGTAGAGTGGATATTAAGGGTAACGTTATGAATGTAGATCTTATCCCGATTAAACTTGGGGAATTTGACGTTATCCTGGGAATGGATTGGTTATTCAATTATGGAGCAGTAATTAATTGCCAGAAGAAATATATTAACCTTATGACTCCGTCAAAGGTTGTGTTTTATGGCAGCAAATTGCCTAGACAAGCGAGTTGTCTGACGATGATGCAGGCCAGGAAGTTATTAAGACAGGGCTGTATGGGGTATTTAGCCTACATAGTCGATAGTCGTAAAGAGAATCCAAAGTTAGAAGAAATATCAGTCGTAAGAGACTTCTAGGATGTTTTCCCAGATGATCTGCCAGGACTTCCGCCTGACAGGGAAGTAGATTTTGTTATCGATTTGGTGCCAGGAACGGCTCTAATATCGAAAGCACCGTTCCGGATGGCTCCGGTAGAAATGAAGGAATTGATGGTACAGCTACAAGAGCTGTTGGACAAGAAATATATTCAACCGAGCGTACTACCGTGGGGAGCGCCGGTATTATTTGTTAAGAAGAAGGATAGAACGATGCGACTCTACATTGACTATAGAGAATTGAACAAGGTTACCATTAAGAATATGTATCCGTTGCCAAGGATTGATGATCTGTTTGATCAATTAAAAGGAGCGAGATATTTCTCGAAGATAGACCTAAGAAGTGGTTATCATTAGTTGAAGGTAAGGCCAGAAGATGTCCCGAAGACAGCGTTTAGGACACGATATGGTCATTACGAATTTTTGGTTATGTCATTTGGTCTAACAAATGCGCCTGCAGCATTTATGCGCCTAATAAATGGGGTATTCAAGCCGTTTCTAGACAAATTTGTAGTGGTTTTTATTGATGATATATTGGTCTATTCTAAGACCAAGGAAGACCATGTTGAGCATTTGAAGTTGACGTTAGAAGTATTAAGAAGAGAGAAGTTGTATGCCAAATTCTCAAAGTGTGAATTCTGGATTAAAACGGTGCAATTTCTCGGACACGTGATTGATAAGGACGGAATTTCGGTGGATCCCTCCAAAGTCGAAGCAGTGATGAATTGGGATCAGCCGAAAACACCGTCGGAAGTAAGAAGTTTTCTTGGATTAGCTGGTTACTATAGAAGATTTATTATTTTTCCAAAATTGCCACTCCGCTAACTAATTTGACTAGGAAAGTTGTAAAATTCGTTTGGACGGAGAAGTATGAGGAAAGTTTTCAAGAGCTTAAGAGAAGGTTGAGTACAACACCTGTGTTGTCCCTACCGGATGATACAGGTAACTTTGTGGTATATAGTGATGCGTCACATAAAAGGCTAGGCTGTGTGCTTATGCAAAACGGCAGAGTCATTGCGTATGCGTCACGACAACTAAAAGATTACGAGAAGGGATATCCAACCCATGATTTGGAATTGGCTGCGGTGGTATTCGCTTTAAAGATTTGGAGACACTATCTCTATGGGGAAAAGTGTGAAATATATACAGACTATAAGAGTCTGAAGTATATTTTTACACAGAAAGACTTGAATATGCGCCAAAGAAGGTGGCTGGAATTAATAAAGGATTATGATTATGATATCTTATACCACCCAGGCAAAGTGAATGTTGTAGCCGATGCCTTAAGCAGAAAGGGTCGAGAGAAGTTCATGATGCTGGCAACACAGGAAGAATTGATTTCAGCAATGGAAAAGCTGGAATTGGAAGTAGGATGTCCAATGGAGACTGATGAGAAACTGTTGCAGATGCAAGCTGGTACAACTTTATTGGATAAGATTAAGGAAGCACAAATCCTGGAAAATAAATGTGAGGAAGTAAAGAAAAAGATATCTGAAGGGACTGAACTTAGATTTAAAATATACAGCGAAGGATTGTTGAGATTTGAAAGTAGAGTTTGGGTACCGCCAATATCAGAAATCAAGGAGGACATTTTGAGCGAGGCTCATAGTTCTAGGTATTCCATTCACCCCGGAAGTACCAAGATGTATCAGGATTTACGACAACACTTTTGGTGGCCAAATATGAAGAAAGACGTTGCCGATGTGTTGCCAAGTGTCTGACTTGCCAAAGGGTCAAGGCAAAACACCAAAGACCAAGTGGTTTGTTACAACCTTTAGAAATCCCAGAATGGAAATGGGAATATATTACAATGGATTTTGTTGTTGGCCTTCCTACGACCCAGAAAGGCTACGACGCAGTATGGGTTATCGTCGACCGATTAACGAAATCCGCACAGTTTTTTCCGATCAAAATCAGATTAAACCTAGAACAATTGGCGAAGTGATATGTAAAAGAGATTGTTTCGAGGCACGAGGTGCCAGTGTCAATTATTTCTGACCGTGATCCGCACTTCACATCGAATTTCTAGAAGCGACTGCAAGAATGCATGGGAACACAGTTGAGGATGAGTACTGCTTATCACCCTCAGACTGACGGGCAAAGTGAAAGAACGACCCAAACATTAGAGGATATGCTAAGAACATACATAATGGATTTTAAAGGCAATTGGGATGATCATTTGCCGCTTGTAGAATTTGGTTATAGTAATAGTTTCCACGCTAGTATTGGTATGCCGCCTACAAAGCGTTGCACGGTAGAAAGTGCAGAACTCCACTGTACTGGGATGAAGTTGGTGAAAGACAATTGCTAGGACCAGAGTTAGTCCAACAAACGGCAGAAATAGTTAAAGTAATTCGGACAAGATTAGTAGCGGCTCAGGATAGGTAGAAGAAATACGCCGATCCACACCGCAAGAATGTAGAGTTTGAATCGGGTAGTTTTATATTTTTGAAGGTCTCTCTTTGGAAGGGAAAGATCAGATTTGGTAAGAAGGGAAAATTGAGCCCAAGGTTCATTGGACCCTTTGAGGTACTCCGAATAATTGGAGAAGTAGCCTATGAGGTAGCTTTATCTCCGGCACTGGAGCATGTCCACAACGTTTTTCATGTGTCGGTATTACGACGTTATAAACCCGATTACAAACATGTGATAGAATATGAACCCTTACAATTTGAGAAAGATTTATCATACAAAGAAGTTCCTGTTTAGATAGTTGACAGGAAAGAGCAAGTTCTCAGGAACAAAGTAATACCTTCTGTTAAGGTAATTTGGAGGAACCACAACGCTGAAGAAGCTACGTGGGAACTCGAAGAGAATATGATGAAGAATTATCCACACTTATTTTCTTGAATAGGTGAACGTGATTCTGGGGACAGAATCCTTTTAAGGGGGGAAAGATGTGACAAACGAGAGTTTTGTAAAGTTGTTTGAATATTTATTGAAATAAATAAATATTGAGAATTTTGCAAAGTTGTTTGAATATTTATTGATATAAATAAATATTGAGAATTTTGCAAAGTTGTTTTGAATATTTATTGAAATAAATAAATATTTTGGTTATGAGAATGTGATGGGACGAAATTATTAATCGAACCGCGATTTTGAGGACAGAATCCTTTTAAGGGGGGAAAGATGTGACGAACGAGAATTTTGTAAAGATATTTGAATATTTATTGAAATAAATAAATATTTTTAATGATTTAATTATTGAATTAAATAATTAATTAATGAATTTGTGGTAGATTAATTTAATTATATGTGTGACATTAATTAAATTAATATGTAGTAATTTAATAGTTCAAAGAATATATTTAATTGAGTTTATTTGATTAATTGAATTAATTAAATAAGCATATGTTACTTTAGTTAATTTAATAATTAATTAATGAATTAATGAATTGACATAATTAATAAATAAAAATATTAATTATGTGACAATGTGATTTAATGTGAATTATATTATTTTATTTAATTAATTTAAATAAAATTAATTAATTAATAAGTAAGGTGACAATTAACTATATAGTAAACTAGTTTATTAAAATAAATGGGGAAAGAAAATAAGAGGAAGGCAAACAAGGCCTTCAGAGAGGTTAATCCGTTTATTACACAACGATATAATATATATACATATACGTATATGATTGTCAGACATAAGTTTAATTTCAAAGTCAGAGAAAAAAATTTAGAAAAGTTCAGAGAAGAAAATAGAGAGATCGGGAAGAAGAAATTGAGAGTGAAAGGGAGAAAGAGATTTGAGAAAATCTTAAATGTTGTCATTGATTATCTTCATATTAACAAAGGGTAATCTTCTTTCAAAGTTTTTAAAATTATATTTTCTAAAGTTTTCATATACGAGTTTAGAGTTTTCTATGAAATTGGGTTTCCCAATTGGGTTACGATATAGCTTTATCTATATGGGTATGGGATCATAACGTGTTTTTCTAACATATAAACATGTTTTAAAGGATCAATTTTATATAATTTGGCCTTAATTAGTATTTTGAAAAGTTATAGAGTTTTCTACGATATTGTAAAATTTCTCTGTCAGTACTTGTTTTTGGGAAATTAAAGTGTGAGGTTACTATATATGTGACCGTATATGTTAGTATTATGTATTGGATCATGTATCCATGATTTACACTGATTACACCAAGTAATTTTGTTAATAATTGGGTTTATGAAATTATAGAGTATTGAATATGGGTGAATAACCTATATGGGTTAAATTAATGATTAAATCATATGTTTATATTTAAATTGATACATGAATATGATTGTATATGTTAAAACAAAGAAAATGGAATTGAAATGAATGGATTCGGTGTAGTAACGAATCCGTAAAGAGATTTTTTTTATGTTTTTCATTAAACTCTTGAAAGTTTTGAAGAATAGTGAAAATTTATGTTTTGATTTGTGCAATTACATGACTTGGAATGTTAAGAACATGTTATAAGTGATATATAATGTTCCTGTGAAGTTTATACTTCATGGGTAACATTATAAATCATTGTATTGGTGTAAAATTTGAGAAAGTGACCGAATTTATGTGTTCTTCGCGAACTGGAAATTCTGGGAAAACAAAGCCCCGCAGCCGTGCGGCCGCGCCGGGTACAAGGCTAAATGGCGCGCGGCCGCGCCCATCTGAAATTTTTAAAAAATTTGCTAAGTGTTGAAATTTGAGAAAAATATTTTTAATCTAATGAACATGAAAACATGTTGTAAATATGATAGGATGTTGATATGAGTTTAATAAATTATGTTACGTGATTAATTAATGAATTAATTATGTGACTTAAATTATTATTTATAAACTTTAAATAATGTGATATAAATATGAAGACATTATTTTAAGTTTAATAAACATGAAGACATGTTATGTATGTAATAAGTTGTTAATACAAGTTAATAACTTAAGTTATGTGATTAATTAACAAGTTAATTAATCAACGTGAACCATTATTTGAAAAACCTAAGAATGGGCTCAAAGAACACTAATTTTAAATAAATAATCATATCGAACCTGTGATTAATTGATATTGTAAATGTGTGATAGGTAAGAGTAATTAAAGAAGTGAGAAATAATTGTAGCTTGTGCACGAGGCAAGTTTTCTATCCCTAACTTATTATTATTGTTGGGCAGGTTTCCTAAACTAAACTCTTTAAATTAAGCAATTGCTATGCTTAATTACTATTGTTGAGAAAATTCTTACTCTTGAATATCA
Source organism: Panax stipuleanatus (assembly GCA_020205555.1). Taxonomy (NCBI): domain Eukaryota; kingdom Viridiplantae; phylum Streptophyta; class Magnoliopsida; order Apiales; family Araliaceae; genus Panax; species Panax stipuleanatus. The sequence continues at coordinate 38,723 of JAINUT010002761.1, read as the reverse complement.
AAGTTTAGAATTTCACATGAGATGCCATGATTTATTTAAAAGTATCATTTAAGTGTACAATACTTATTCGATTGTATACCTTGAGAAGTTAATATTCAATTTGAATATCGTTTATTGAGTTATCCAAACCAACTTTATTTGGTGCGGATTTTAATGTCAAACTGAGTTGAACAACCCTAATATAGGGGATTAATGAAGATGCTTTAAGTGTTAAGATAGTGTGCACAGTATCAGTACGAAGGGCTGATCTCCCTAAGTACGAGAAGTAAAGTCTATAGTTTTATGACTGTTAAAGGTTGGAAAGGTTAATATACTTGACAACCTAAGACTCGGTTCAAGGTCTTAATGACCCTCAGAAGTAATTTGAATCTTGATTAATATTCTTGATTCAAAAGTTGAGAAGTAATTTGACTCTTGATTAATATTCTTGATTCAAATGTTGAGCTTTCTGTTATTCAGAATTCTTTTATTCGCTTATTATTATTTTGTTATGTTTTTATACTTGCGGGAATTTGTGCTCACTCTTGCATAATAACATTGCAGATAAGAATGAACAGTCTGGTGAGCCTTCTAGTAGTAAGGGAAAAGGAAAATCTAACAAGTGATGAAGACTTGTGTTGTCATTAATAATGTTAAAGTTCAAAACTTATGTGTGATGATTTAAGACTTATTTATTTACGTTTCCGCAACAGAGATTTAAGGTTAAGTATAACGTGGAATTTGTGATGTATTATTATGTCAGATGATGAAAGATGATAATTTATTTATCTAATAAATTAATTTCATTATTTATGGGTAGATAGTTGTATGATATTGGAACAGTGAACACTAAATCCTGTGGAAATTAAGATAACGAATTTGGCGGTGTCACAGACACTCTCTAGCTATGTGTCCTTCTTTTCCACAGTTATAACATACCTTGAATTGTTGTGGGCTGTTTGGACTGATGTGTCCCTGTTGCCCGCATTTATAGCATACGACTGGTGGTCGTTCTCCTCCCCTAGAAACAGTTGATGCTGGTGCTGCTGTCAACGTCTTCACGTTCTCATTGTTGTATCTTCTCTTCTTGAAATCTCCCCCCAACTCACTTCTTCTATTATCATGGCTACGATTACGACCGAAGTGGTTACCGCTTCTGGCCTGATAATTTTCTCCATGCTGATTTTTATTGTTCCGATGGCTGTTGCCACCAGTACGACCTTGGTTGTTGTCCCTTGGTTAAACATAATCATTACCTCGTTCTAACAATTGGGCCCTGTTCACCACATCTAAATATAAAGAAAGTTTATGAGAACTGACGAATTTCGGGTTTCAAACCTCTCAGAAACATCCGTGTCATACGTTCCTCATTATCAACCAAATGAGATGCGAACTGGGATAACTCCGTGAACTTAGCCTCATACTGGGACACAGTCATGTTGTTCTGTTCTAGTTTGATAAACTCTACCTCCTTCATATGACAAATACTTTCTGAAAAGTACTTGTCATTGAATAGTTTCTGGAACTCTTCCCAAGATATCTTGAGTGCGGTAGGCTGGGTACGCTTCATAGATTCTCACCAGTAATCTGCCTCTCCACGGAACATAAACGTGGAGAATGGAACCTTCTGTTCCTCCGTGCATCCCAAGATATCAAATATCTTGGTAATTTGCTTAACCCACGTCTCTGCCTTGATTGGATCTGGCTTTCCCTGAAACTCTGGTGGTCCCAACTCTTTGAACTGCTTGACAGTAACAAGCCGCGAGTTGTTATTATTTTCACCTGTATCATGAACACGAGTCTCCCTCGTTTGGTTTCGCATGAATTGCAAAAATCTTCTAAACATCCCATCGTTCATCGTCTGATCGGTGGTGTTGTTCACAGGAGAATTGTTGCCTTCTTGTTGCACATTATCCTAGTTGGTGATTAAAGGTGTCTCAACGGTCTCATTCACTCCATTATTTAGATTTTCAACTGCCATTCTCAAATACTGCCACAAAACAAAGGTTAATCAAACAAATTAACATATCACATATTAACCCTATGTTCCAACCGACCAATTAAATACCAAATAAGCTTAGGTAGGACACACATTAGCGAAGGATTTTACTCGTCTCTCCCCTCCTAGTTCTAATCCCAGATCTCCGCCAAAGATCATATCCCTAAGCTCTGATACCAACTGTGACGCCCATAGAATTGGTCTAATACTCAACCCATTCTGAGTCGCCAAATACATTGTACAGAATCCAAATACAATCTTTTATATCAAACGGTCATGCAAAATACGACCACACAACTGTGAGTGTCAATACAGACATGTAGAAAATATAAACACTCAAACTAAGTCCTCATTACATTTATTATCACACTATTTTACAAAAATAGTGAGGACTTTTACAGCTCTAACTCGGACCATCACTCAATTTCCCGACTAGTACCCGCGATATTCTCATTTCCTGAAGAGAATAATTGAAGAAAAGGGTGAGCTCAATTAGCCCATTAAAGAATATTATAACTAAGATAATGAAAAATAAATTATCGTTAGTTATGCTCAACAAGTTTTAGATCAACAATTGCAGCGAAAATAACAATTCATTAGAAGAGTTAAGTAGAGAATGATGTCTACTATCTTCTATAACTTAAAAGTCCATCATCAATATTTTATCCTTGTAACATCAATCAATATATATCTCGAATCAAATATTCATCTTTGCACTACGGGCAAAAGATATTCATTTGTATCACCAGTGGTCATGTTCATCTCAACACCTGTCCATCTTTGCACTACAGGCCAAAGATATTCATCAGGTACTTATCTTTGCACTACATGCCAAAGATATTCATCAAATAAGCATTCATCTTTGCACTATAGGCCAAAGATATTCATTTGTATCATCATTTAAGACTGAGGATGATGAAAAATAATATAAAAACGAATCCAGTGAGATAAAGACAAAGATTAGGGATTCATAATTTAGTTTATCCAAGTTCAAGAATACTCCGTAATAATCAATTGTGGAGCAAAATTCAAGAATGGAGTTCAAAACTTGGATCCAATGAAAGAAATTTTTTTTTACCGTAAATAGTAGCTCGTGAATAGTAACTTGTCATGAAAAGATGAAAATTTCATACAAAGTTCAGACCAATATTCCAGTGAAATAATATTTCGTACGAGAATGAATGAATATACGAAACTGTAATTAGATTTTCACCTGTCATGCGGTAATCCGCGTAGACAGTTCATTTCCACAATTTAATAAAAATGAATACGAAGGGTGATTCACCACGTATGCGGTAGTCCGCGTAGACAGGTTATTCCTATAGATTAATAAGGAATAAAATGAATACAAAACGTTTTTCACCAAGCATGCGGTAGTCCGCGTAGACAGGTTATTCCCACAGATCAATAAAGAATGAATACGAATGGTTATTCACCATGCATGCGGTAGTTCGCGTCAACAGGTTACTCCCACAGATTAATAAAGAATAGAGTAACAACCCTTACGAGTATTGAAATAAAATAGCATTCTTTATGAATATAAAAAAAATAATACCCCTTACCTCAGTAGAAGATTGGATATTGGAATAGTGTAGTAGCAGAATACTCTTATTCTTTCTCTCTCTATAATTTCTCTCACTATTATAACTTTGCTCTTCAAGAATGGTGAGAAATGAATGAAATTAGCTTGCTATTTATATGCTAGAAAAAAATTAGTTAATTACAATTTAGTACCTCCATCTTTACCTTTATTTTTAATTTAGTCGCTCAAGTTTATCAATCTTGCACCTCCACCACTGCAACCACCCACCAATTGCATTAATTGCAACCACTCACATTCATCATCAACCAATAAGTGGGTCCCACATGTTAACCTCCCATTAATCTCTCATTTATCCGATTAATACCCCGTTTGGTCAATTTAACATCCGAAAATCAACTATTATCGAAATAAATGTCGATTTTCACTAACATTAATATTCCCAACACAATGAAAATATTTTTATCAACCATTCATCATTAATATTATAATTCACAATATTGACAACCAGATCGTTCCTAGGAAAGAGTGGGCTTTTCGATAAGGATTTCTCCTTACTGGCGCGCAATTAAAAAATCTAACCCCTTTCCTTGACAGAACTTTCTAGACATTGTCAATAATGCTAATAATAATAATATGAGTAACTGTGTTGTGATAATTATTGATTTAATATTTTAAAGTATTGTGCAGATAATACTATGACAATAATTAAATCAATAATATGAGATATTGTGCAGCAACTACTGTAGCAATTATTGAATACTGAGTGACTTCTTACGTAAGCATCAATAATCAAAGATACTGTGCAATACCGTGTGCTACTGTGCAACAACGCGTATTATTGTATTTTATCACCGGATATTTTAACAGTTTAACAGTAAAAGTTTTGCCGTAAAAATGTTATTTCTGTCGCTTTCAATATCCGATAATTATTCCGTTGTGGGGTCCATTAATTACTGCGCCGTAGTACGAATATTCTCCGACAAAAGAATATTCTCCGACACAACAAATATTTTATGACCATTTACTTACTTTGTAAAATTTGCACATACCACCCATAACTTACCACATTTATCAAATCAAGACCTTATTATTTCAAAATAATGTATAAAGAAAATTAAATCTTTATTCATAAAAGTTGGGGTTACAACTTGTTTGAGATTTGCGCATCGTTTTGAAATTGATAGTAATGAGATTTCTCGTTTTGATGCCAATAAAACTAAAACGAAAAATAGGACTCCTAATCTCCTATTTCTTTAACAATTTGAGATAACCAATGAAAAAAATAAGAATGTCTTCCAACATGAAGACTTATGATTGATGTACGCGTTGTTTTGAACGCGATAGTTATGGTATTGCTCCTTTTGTTGCTAATCAAACTAGAACGAAGTAATAGAACTTCTAATCACCTCTTTCTTTGACAATTTTAGAGAACCAATGACATAATTAGAAGGTCTCCATATAAGAAGACTTGTGTGAGATGTACGCATCGTTTTGAATGTGATAGTCATAGGATTACTCCTTTTGAAGCTAATCAAACTAGAACGAACTAATAGGCTTCCTTATTACCTATTTCTTTGACAATTTTAGGGAATCAATGAAACAATTAGAAGGACTCCCTAAAAGAAGACTTGTGTGAGATGTACGCATCATTTTGAACGCGATAGTCATGGGATTGCTCCTTTTGATTCCAATCTAACTAGAACGGAGAAATAGGACTCGTAATCACCTCATTCTTTAACAATTGGAGAGAACCAATGAAACAATTTGAAGCTCTACCTAAATGAAGACTTATGTGAGATGTACGCATCGTTTTGAACGCGATAGTCATGGGATTACTTCTTTTGATGCTAACCAAACTAGAACGAACTAATAGGAAACTTAATCACCTCTTTTTTGTGATAATTTGATAGAACCAATGAAACAATAAAAATATCTCCCTAAAAGAAGACTTGTGTGAGATGTCCGCATCATTTTGAAAGCGATAGTAATGGAATTGCTTCTTTTGATGCCAATCAAACTAGAACGAATAAATAAGACTCGTAACCAACTCATTCTTTGACAATTTGAGAGAACCTATGAAACAATTATAAGGTCACCTTAAATGAAGACTTGTGTAAGATGTACGCATCGTTTTGAACGTGATAGTCATGTGATTGCTCCATTTTGATGCTAATCAAATTAGAACAAAGTAATAAAACTCTTAAACACCACTTTCTTTAAAAAATTTAACAGATCCAATGAAACAATAAAAATGTCTACCTAAATGAAGACTTGTGTGAGATGTATTTAAAACGTGATAGTTATGGCATTGCTCCTTTTAATGCAAATAAATCTAGAATGAAGAAATAGGGCTCTTAACTTTCTTTAAAAATTTAAGACAACCAATGAAACAATAAGAATGACTACCTACATGAAGACTTGTGTGTGTACGCATCGTTTTGAAAGCGATAGCCATGGAATTACTCCTTTTGATGCTAATCAAACTAGAACGAACTAATATGATTCCTAAGCACCTATTTCTTTGTTAATTTTAGAGAACCAATTAAATAATAAGAAGGTCTCCCTAAATGAAGTCTTGTGTGTGATGTACGTATCGTTTCGAATGCGATGGTCATTGGATTGCTCCTTTTGATGCCAATCTAACTTGAACGAAATAATAGAACTCGTAATCACCTCATTCTTTGATAATTTGAGAGAACATATGAAACAATTAGAAGGTCTCTCTAAATGAAGACTTGTGTGAGATGTACGTATCTTTTTGAACATGATAATCATAGGATTGCTCCTTTTGATCCTAATCAAACTAGAATGAAGTAATAGAACTCCTAATCACCCCTTTATTTGACAATTTGATAGAACCAATGAAACAATAAAAAGTTCTCCCTAAATGAAGACTTGTTTAACATTTGCGCATCGTTTTGAACGTGATAGTAAAGAGATTGCTCGTTTTGATGCCAATAAAACTAAAACGAAGAAATAGAACTCCTAATCTCTTATTTCTTTAGCAATTTGAGATAACCAATGAAAAAAATAAGAAGGTCTTCCAACATGAATACTTATGACTTATGTACACAGCGTTTTGAACGCGATAGCCATGGGATTGCTCCTTTTGATGCTAATCAAACTAGAACGAAGTAATAGAACTCCTAATCACCTCTTTCTTTGACAATTTTAGAGAACCAATGACACAATTAGAAGGTCTCCATAAAAGAATATTTGTGTGAGATGTACGCATTATTTTGAATGTGATAGTCATTGGGATTACTCCTTTTGAAGCTAATCAAACTAGAACGAACTAATAGGCTTCCTTATCACCTATTTCATTGATAATTTTAGGGAACCAATGAAACAATTAGAAGGACTCCCTAAAAGAAGACTTGTGTGAGATGTACGCATCATTTTGAATGCGATAGTCATGGGATTGCTCCTTTTGATTCCAATCAAACTAAAACGGAGAAATAGGACTCGTAATAACCCTATTCTTTGATAATTGGAGAGAACCAATGAAACAATTAGAAGCTCTAACTAAATGAAGACTTAAGTGACATGTATGCATCGTTTTGAACGCGATAGTCATGAGATTACTCCTTTTGATGCTAATCAAACTAGAACGAACTAATAGAAAACTTAATCACGTCTTTTTTTGACAAATTGAGAGAACCAATGAAACAATAAAAATATCTCTCTAAATGAAGACTTGTGTGAGATGTGCGCCTCATTTTGAAAGCGATAGTAATGGGATTGCTCCTTTTGATGCCAATCAAACTAGAAAGAATAAATAAGACTCGTAACCACTTCATTATTTGACAATTTGAGAGAACTTATGAAACAATTACAAGGTCTCCTTAAATGAAGACTTGTGTGAGATGTACGCATCGTTTTGAACGTGATAGTCATGTGATTGCTCCTTGTGATGCTAATCAAACTAGAAAGAAGTAATAGAACTCTTAATCACCTCTTTCTTTAATAATTAAACAGATCCAATGAAACAATAAAAATGTCTCCTAAATGAAGGCTTGTGTGAGATGTACGTATCATTTTAAACGTGATAGTTATGGCATTGCTCCTTTTAATGCAAATAAATCTAGAATGAAAAAATAGGACTCTTAACTTTCTTTGACAATTTAAGACAACCAATGAAACAATAAGAATGACTACCTACATGAAGACTTGTGTGAGATGTACGCATCGTTTTGAAAGAGATAGCCATGGAATTACTTCTTTTGATGCTAATCAAACTATAACGAACTGATAGGATTCCAAATCACCTATTTGTTTGACAATTTTAGAGAATCAATGAAATAATAAGAAGTTCTCCCTAAATGAAGTCTTGTGTGAGATGTACGTATCGTTTCGAATGCAATAGTCTTGGGATTGCTCCTTTTGATGCCAATCTAACTTGAACGAAGTAATAGGACTCGTAATCACCTCATTCTTTGATAAATTGAGAGAACCTATGAAACATTTAGAAGGTCTCCCTAAATGCAGACTTGTGTGAGATGTACGCATCGTTTTGAACGTGATAATCATAGGATTGCTCCTTTTGATGCTAATCAAACTAGAACGAAGTAATAGAACCTCTAATCACCCTTTTTGACAATTTGATAGAACCAATGAAATAATAAATGTAATAAACCAAGATTTTGATATAATTAAATAAAAAATTTTGCGTATAATTTTTTTTAAATTTATTTTTATCAAAATAAATATGGAAATATGTGCAAGGTAAAACATATGTGTATATTTGATAAATATATATTTATTTATTGCATGAATAATTTCAAATATATTTTTCAAAAAAGGAATTGTTGATTATTAGAAATTATATTCTTATAATAAATTAATTTTGCAAGAAAAATATTTTATTATTTATTTTTCATGAAAATATGATTAATGTATTATTTAAATAATATATGAAAAGATTCTTAGAATTATTGTAATAATTATTTTATTTTATGAATTTATCAAGGTTAGTTAAGTTAATTATTTTAACTTAACTAAGAATGATATATAAGGTAAAGTGTGATTATAGATCGAAACCCTAAATTTTGATCTATGTTATGAAATTTCATGATTAATACAATTATTGTATAATTGTATTTAAAAGGAAAGTATATTTATATTATGAATAATAAGAATATATTTTTGAATGAAATTCGAATATTAAATATAATTGTTGATTATATTTATATTTGAATGAAAGTGTGTATATTATGTGATTAAGGAAAGTGATTAGTAAACTCTAATTCATAAATTTGGGAACCCTAATAATATCAAGAAACCCTAATTTTCAAATAGAAAATCCTAACTATTATTTGAAAACCCTAATTTTAAATTAAGACATTTTAATTAAATTTTTATTAAACCTTAAACTTAATTTTTCAAACCCTAGAATTATTTGACAAACCCTAAGGGTTAAACTCTAGAAATGTGTGGGATGATAAGAATACCCTTAAAATTATTTATTAATTTACTAAAATAACATTTTTGGAGTTATTTTATTTAGCTAGCTTGCAAATCTTTACAAGATCTATGGCTCATCAATGCTAGGATACTCTCACATGCCCAAATCTCCTCTAATCAACTGAAAATCGACACCTAGCACATCCAAGTTGTAACGACCCCAAAATAGGTCCAATCCACCCAACCCATTCTGGATCGCCACGAAATAAACTCAACAAAAATTCTAAATATAAATCTTCAAATTCCAACTTTTAAACTGTCGTACAAAATACGACCACAATTAAACTGTGAGTTTCAATACAAATACAATGCCCATACTCCAAATCAATAATATGTTACAGAAAGGTACAGTCAATAACTGTTTTAGGAATTAAAATCTTTGGAAAATGTTCAAGAAAACCTTCGTACATGGGAGGCCATGCGTCTAAGTTATAGTAGATATCATATGACTTGAGAATTATCCTTGGTTGACCGAATAGACCCCAAAGAAAAATAAGAAAATTACTATCATGTTCTTTCCAATGGTGGGTCTTCTCTTGCCATATAATTATCTCCATTGTCTCCAATTGAGAATTATATATCAACCAAACTCCAATATTATATAGGTAGTGCTCATAGATATAATCAACAAGTGGATGTGCACAACCATGTCTTATGAAAACCCGAAGTCGTAGGTGATTAGACATCTTTTATGATAGTGACAAAACACCCTTCCAAAGTTGGGTTCACCTCAGCCTATTTGGTTCACCAAAATCAACTGTTAAAATGACGTATAAAATACGACACACACATTTTAAATTCTCAATATAATTCCTCTCATACTGTTTTATGAAAAACCTCAACAGCTATAGACCATCGTTCTATTCCCCTGTTATCCCTGCTCGATCCTGTTATAATCTTATTACCTGAAAGGAATTGTGAAGCAAAAAGGTGAGCACAAATAGCCCAGTAAAGAATATCATGACTAAAGATAATTAAATTATCAATAGTTTTCATCAGTAATAAATCAGAGATTTAAACATATGGTAGATGATAAAACTTTTCAACCATAGTTGCGGCGGAACGAGCAAGCCATTAGAAGAGTCAAATAGACTATAATGTCTATTATCTTCTCCGTGTTAAACGTCCACCAATAATATTTTATCCCTGTAACATCAATCAACAATTCCTGTCCACAATCATGTAAGTTCATGATCATAATTATCTTGATGAATTTCTCTTCGCACTCAGGACGAAGATAATTCTCATCACCTGTCTTTACCTGAAACACCAAAGATCATGGTTATACCAAATCACAGTTCCTGTTCATAATCATGCTAATCACTTCATCTTTGCATTACAAGCCAAATATATTCAACAGTTAATCATTCATCTTTGCACTACAGGCCAAAGATATTCACAAATCAACCGCTCATCTTTGCACTACAGGCCAAAGATATTCATCAATAGTTCATCTTTGCACAACGGGCCAAAGATATTCAATAACAGGTCATCTTTGCACTACATGCCAAAGATATTCGTATCTCAAAAAATATCTAATCATTCCAGAATTTATATAAACAATAATTATAACCATGTTGATCAATTCACCTTTGCCGTTAAGCTAAAGATATTCAGTTATAAATTTAATGGTCATGAACATACCAGTCAACAATCCATCTTAGCACTACTGGCCAAAGAGAATCTATAGTCATGATCATACCAATTATCTACCCATCTTTACACTCAAGTCAAAGAGAAATTTCATCACCAGGATTATAAAAATGTTATATATGATAATAAAAATAATATGATCAAAACATCGTCTCCAAGTTCAAAAATACTCCATAATAATATTTTGTGGAGAAAAATTCAAGAATAAAGCTCAAAACTTAGATCCAACCAAAGATAGTAACCATAACAGACAATTTGGATAAATAGAAGAAAATTTAGTTTTTTCGTGAATAGCGCCGTATACGTGAATAGTGCCGTATACGTGAATAGTAACCCCGACGAAAAAAGTAAGAATTTCATAACAAAATCCATGCCAATATTTTGGTATAATGATATTGAAAAGAATAACATCATTTACGAAAGAAAATAACATCCCTTACCATCCCTTACCTCAAAAAAATAGTACTTCGGGCTGGAATATCAGATATAATATCGACGGAAGCTTGTACTAAATAGTAATACTCAAAGTATCTAAATACTCACAAAAATACGCTCGATATTATAGAGAGAGAAAACTTCTGATTCTGGTGTGATTTTCAATTCTAACCTAAGCACCCTATTTATAGGAAAAGCTTAGGATGCCAAAGTAGACTAAATCAATAAAATAATATTTTTTTTCTTCCGCCGCCTAGCTGCTGTCCAAAAATCAGAATTTTTAACAAAAGTGGGGCCCACCTTTTTATGAAAAAAAAATATTTATTCTCCGAAACTTCAATAATTCATAATAAATAGCCCTTTTGTCGAAAAAATACAAATTCTATGTCCTTTTATAGGAAATTTAATTCTCTACAACTTTGTAGAAGGAAGTTTTTTCAAATTCCAAACATAAATTATCCGAAATCCACAAACGGATGATTTTCCACACCAAAATACTGATAAAAACACATCAGCACTAATTCTTTCTTTTATATCCACAAAATAAATATTTCCTTATCATATATATCAATAATTAATTATTCACAAATAATATTACAGAACTGCAATATTGACAACCAAGTCGTTCCCAGGAAAGAGGGGACCTTCCGATAAGGACTTCTCCTTACTAGCGCGCAATTAAATAACCCCTCCTAGACAGAACTTCCTTAGACATTGTCAATAATACTATCTAATAATATTATTCAAATAATATGAATTACTGAGTTGCTAATGTGAAATACTGTGCAGTGACAATTATTGAATCAATAATACAAAATATCAACTGTAGCCATTATTGAATCAATCATATAAAATAGCAACGTAGCAATTATTGAGTCAATAAAATATCAATGTAACAATTATTGAGTCAATAATATAAAATATCAACGTAGCAATTATTGAGTCAATAATATAAAATATTGAACAGTAATTACTGTAACAATAATTGAGTAAGTGCCTTCTCACGTAAGAATCAATAATTCAAAATACTGTGCAATACCGTGTGCTACTGTGCAACACCGCGTATTACTGTATTTTAACCACCGGGTATTTCAACAGTACTAATGGTAACAACTACGTCGTTATTTTATAAAAAGGTTATTTCTGTCGCTTTCTATATCCGACAGTTATTAGGTTGTGGGGTCCACAAATAGCTGCGCCGTCGTACGAATATTCCCCGACAATAAGAATATTCCACTACCAAACGAATATTCCCCAACAACAATGAATATTTTATAACCACTTGCTTACTTTGCAAAATTTGTATATTTCACCCTTAACTTTAAACTTTTATCAATTTAACCATTTACTAAATAGAAAAATTGAATACTTTTATTTCATAAAATCTAGGGTCTTACAATCTCCCTTTCCTTATGAAATTTCGTTCCCGAAATTTACGTACCAGGTATTTCAAAAAGTTGAGAATACCTTGCTTTCATTTCAGATTCCATCTTCCTTGTCATCATGATTTCTCCATTGCTCATTCTAGAATACCGCTTCAAAACAAGGTTAATTGACATATAACAATTGTCAATTTATTAAATAAGAAAAGTCAACTTAGGTAAGTCACACACTAGCGAAGTATATTATTCGTCCCTCCCCTCCTAGTTCTAGACTCCAATCTCCGCCAGCGACCATATCCCTAAGCTTTGATACCAAAATGTAACGCCCTCAAAATAGGTCCAATCCACCCAACCCATTCTGGATCGCCACGAAATACACTCAACAAAAATTCTAAATATAAATCTTCAAATTCCAACTTTTAAACTGTCGTACAAAATACGACCACAATTAAACTGTGAGTTTCAATACAATTACAGTGCCCATACTCCAAATCAATAATACGTTACAGAAAGGTACAGTCAATAACTGTTTTAGTAATTAAAATCTTTGGAAAATGTTCAAGAAAACCTTCGTACATGGGAGGCCATGCGTCTAAGTTATAGTAGATATCATATGACTTTAGAATTATCCTTGGTTGACCGAATAGACCCCAAAGAAAAATGAGAAAATTACTATCATGTTCTTTCCAATGGTGGGTCTTCTCTTGCCATATAATTATCTCCATTGTCTCCAATTGAGAATTATATATCAACCAAACTCCAATATTATATAGGTAGTGCTCATAGATATAATCAGCAAGTGGATGTGCACAACCATGTCTTATGATAACCCGAAGTCGTAGGTGATTAGACATCTTTTATGATAGTGACAAAACACCCTTCCAAAGTTGGGTTCACCTCAGCCTATTTGGTTCACCAAAATCAACTGTTAAAATGACGTATAAAATACGACACACACATTTTAAATTCTCAATATAATTCCTCTCATACTGTTTTATGAAAAACCTCAACAGCTATAGACCATCGTTCTATTCCCCTGTTATCCCTGCTCGATCCTGTTATAATCTTATTACCTGAAAGGAATTGTGAAGCAAAAAGGTGAGCACAAATAGCCCAGTAAAGAATATCATGACTAAAGATAATTAAATTATCAATAGTTTTCATCAGTAATAAATCAGAGATTTAAACATGTGGTAGATGATAAAACTTTTCAACCATAGTTGCGGCGGAACGAGCAAGCCATTAGAAGAGTCAAATAGACTATAATGTCTATTATCTTCTCCGTGTTAAACGTCCACCAATAATATTTTATCCCTGTAACATCAATCAACAATTCCTGTCCACAATCATGTAAGTTCATGATCATAATTATCTTGATGAATTTCTCTTCGCACTCAGGACGAAGATAATTCTCATCACCTGTCTTTACCTGAAACACCAAAGATCATGGTTATACCAAATCACAGTTCCTGTTCATAATCATGCTAATCACTTCATCTTTGCATTACAAGCCAAATATATTCAACAGTTAATCATTCATCTTTGCACTACAGGCCAAAGATATTCACAAATCAACCGCTCATCTTTGCACTACATGCCAAAGATATTCATCAATAGTTCATCTTTGCACAACGGGCCAAAGTTATTCAATAACAGGTCATCTTTGCACTACATGCCAAAGATATTCGTATCTCAAAAAATATCTAATCATTCCAGAATTTATATAAACAATAATTATAACCATGTTGATCAATTCACCTTTGCCGTTAAGCTAAAGATATTCAGTTATAAATTTAATGGTCATGAACATACCAGTCAACAATCCATCTTAGCACTACTGGCCAAAGAGAATCTATAGTCATGATCATACCAATTATCTACCCATCTTTACACTCAAGTCAAAGAGAAATTTCATCACCAGGATTATAAAAATGTTATATATGATAATAAAAATAATATGATCAAAACATCGTCTCCAAGTTCAAAAATACTCCATAATAATATTTTGTGGAGAAAAATTCAAGAATAAAGCTCAAAACTTAGATCCAACCAAAGATAGTAACCATAACAGACAATTTGGATAAATAGAAGAAAATTTAGTTTTTTCGTGAATAGCGCCGTATACGTGAATAGTGCCGTATACGTGAATAGTAACCCCGACGAAAAAAGTAAGAATTTCATAACAAAATCCATGCCAATATTTTGGTATAATGATATTGAAAAGAATAACATCATTTACGAAAGAAAATAACATCCCTTACCATCCCTTACCTCAAAAAAATAGTACTTCGGGCTGGAATATCAGATATAATATCGACGGAAGCTTGTACTAAATAGTAATACTCAAAGTATCTAAATACTCACAAAAATACGCTCGATATTATAGAGAGAGAAAACTTCTGATTCTGGTGTGATTTTCAATTCTAACCTAAGCACCCTATTTATAGGAAAAGCTTAGGATGCCAAAGTAGACTAAATCAATAAAATAATATTTTTTTTCTTCCGCCGCCTAGCTGCTGTCCAAAAATCAGAATTTTTAACAAAAGTGGGGCCCACCTTTTTATGAAAAAAAATATTTATTCTCCGAAACTTCAATAATTCATAATAAATAGCCCTTTTGTCGAAAAAATACAAATTCTATGTCCTTTTATAGGAAATTTAATTCTCTACAACTTTGTAGAAGGAAGTTTTTTCAAATTCCAAACATAAATTATCCGAAATCCACAAACGGATGATTTTCCACACCAAAATACTGATAAAAACACATCAGCACTAATTCTTTCTTTTATATCCACAAAATAAATATTTCCTTATCATATATATCAATAATTAATTATTCACAAATAATATTACAGAACTGCAATATTGACAACCAAGTCGTTCCCAGGAAAGAGGGGACCTTCCGATAAGGACTTCTCCTTACTAGCGCGCAATTAAATAACCCCTCCTAGACAGAACTTCCTTAGACATTGTCAATAATACTATCTAATAATATTATTCAAATAATATGAATTACTGAGTTGCTAATGTGAAATACTGTGCAGTGACAATTATTGAATCAATAATACAAAATATCAACTGTAGCCATTATTGAATCAATCATATAAAATAGCAACGTAGCAATTATTGAGTCAATAAAA
The DNA here is from genome assembly GCA_020205555.1 of Panax stipuleanatus. Classification (NCBI taxonomy): domain Eukaryota; kingdom Viridiplantae; phylum Streptophyta; class Magnoliopsida; order Apiales; family Araliaceae; genus Panax; species Panax stipuleanatus. The sequence continues at coordinate 23,129 of JAINUT010002761.1, read as the reverse complement.
TATCAATGTAACAATTATTGAGTCAATAATATAAAATATCAACGTAGCAATTATTGAGTCAATAATATAAAATATTGAACAGTAATTACTGTAACAATAATTGAGTAAGTGCCTTCTCACGTAAGAATCAATAATTCAAAATACTGTGCAATACCGTGTGCTACTGTGCAACACCGCGTATTACTGTATTTTAACCACCGGGTATTTCAACAGTACTAATGGTAACAACTACGTCGTTATTTTATAAAAAGGTTATTTCTGTCGCTTTCTATATCCGACAGTTATTAGGTTGTGGGGTCCACAAATAGCTGCGCCGTCGTACGAATATTCCCCGACAATAAGAATATTCCACTACCAAACGAATATTCCCCAACAACAATGAATATTTTATAACCACTTGCTTACTTTGCAAAATTTGTATATTTCACCCTTAACTTTAAACTTTTATCAATTTAACCATTTACTAAATAGAAAAATTGAATACTTTTATTTCATAAAATCTAGGGTCTTACAATCTCCCTTTCCTTATGAAATTTCGTTACCGAAATTTACGTACCAGGTATTTCAAAAAGTTGAGAATACCTTGCTTTCATTTCAGATTCCATCTTCCTTGTCATCATGATTTCTCCATTGCTCATTCTAGAATACCGCTTCAAAACAAGGTTAATTGACATATAACAATTGTCAATTTATTAAATAAGAAAAGTCAACTTAGGTAAGTCACACACTAGCGAAGTATATTATTCGTCCCTCCCCTCCTAGTTCTAGACTCCAATCTCCGCCAGCGACCATATCCCTAAGCTTTGATACCAAAATGTAACGCCCTCAAAATAGGTCCAATCCACCCAACCCATTCTGGATCGCCACGAAATACACTCAACAAAAATTCTAAATATAAATCTTCAAATTCCAACTTTTAAACTGTCGTACAAAATACGACCACAATTAAACTGTGAGTTTCAATACAATTACAGTGCCCATACTCCAAATCAATAATACGTTACAGAAAGGTACAGTCAATAACTGTTTTAGTAATTAAAATCTTTGGAAAATGTTCAAGAAAACCTTCGTACATGGGAGGCCATGCGTCTAAGTTATAGTAGATATCATATGACTTTAGAATTATCCTTGGTTGACCGAATAGACCCCAAAGAAAAATGAGAAAATTACTATCATGTTCTTTCCAATGGTGGGTCTTCTCTTGCCATATAATTATCTCCATTGTCTCCAATTGAGAATTATATTTCAACCAAACTCCAATATTATATAGGTAGTGCTCATAGATATAATCAGCAAGTGGATGTGCACAACCATGTCTTATGATAACCCGAAGTCGTAGGTGATTAGACATCTTTTATGATAGTGACAAAACACCCTTCCAAAGTTGGGTTCACCTCAGCCTATTTGGTTCCCCAAAATCAACTGTTAAAATGACGTATAAAATACGACACACACATTTTAAATTCTCAATATAATTCCTCTCATACTGTTTTATGAAAAACCTCAACAGCTATAGACCATCGTTCTATTCCCCTGTTATCCCTGCTCGATCCTGTTATAATCTTATTACCTGAAAGGAATTGTGAAGCAAAAAGGTGAGCACAAATAGCCCAGTAAAGAATATCATGACTAAAGATAATTAAATTATCAATAGTTTTCATCAGTAATAAATCAGAGATTTAAACATATGGTAGATGATAAAACTTTTCAACCATAGTTGCGGCGGAACGAGCAAGCCATTAGAAGAGTCAAATAGACTATAATGTCTATTATCTTCTCCGTGTTAAACGTCCACCAATAATATTTTATCCCTGTAACATCAATCAACAATTCCTGTCCACAATCATGTAAGTTCATGATCATAATTATCTTGATGAATTTCTCTTCGCACTCAGGACGAAGATAATTCTCATCACCTGTCTTTACCTGAAACACCAAAGATCATGGTTATACAAAATCACAGTTCCTGTTCATAATCATGCTAATCACTTCATCTTTGCATTACAAGCCAAATATATTCAACAGTTAATCATTCATCTTTGCACTACAGGCCAAAGATATTCACAAATCAACCGCTCATCTTTGCACTACAGGCCAAAGATATTCATCAATAGTTCATCTTTGCACAACGGGCCAAAGATATTCAATAACAGGTCATCTTTGCACTACATGCCAAAGATATTCGTATCTCAAAAAATATCTAATCATTCCAGAATTTATATAAACAATAATTATAACCATGTTGATCAATTCACCTTTGCCGTTAAGCTAAAGATATTCAGTTATAAATTTAATGGTCATGAACATACCAGTCAACAATCCATCTTAGCACTACTGGCCAAAGAGAATCTATAGTCATGATCATACCAATTATCTACCCATCTTTACACTCAAGTCAAAGAGAAATTTCATCACCAGGATTATAAAAATGTTATATATGATAATAAAATAATATGATCAAAACATCGTCTCCAAGTTCAAAAATACTCCATAATAATATTTTGTGGAGAAAAATTCAAGAATAAAGCTCAAAACTTAGATCCAACCAAAGATAGTAACCATAACAGACAATTTGGATAAATAGAAGAAAATTTAGTTTTTTCGTGAATAGCGCCGTATACGTGAATAGTGCCGTATACGTGAATAGTAACCCCGACGAAAAAAGTAAGAATTTCATAACAAAATCCATGCCAATATTTTGGTATAATGATATTGAAAAGAATAACATCATTTACGAAAGAAAATAACATCCCTTACCATCCCTTACCTCAAAAAAATAGTACTTCGGGCTGGAATATCAGATATAATATCGACGGAAGCTTGTACTAAATAGTAATACTCAAAGTATCTAAATACTCACAAAAATACGCTCGATATTATAGAGAGAGAAAACTTCTGATTCTGGTGTGATTTTCAATTCTAACCTAAGCACCCTATTTATAGGAAAAGCTTAGGATGCCAAAGTAGACTAAATCAATAAAATAATATTTTTTTTCTTCCGCCGCCTAGCTGCTGTCCAAAAATCAGAATTTTTAACAAAAGTGGGGCCCACCTTTTTATGAAAAAAAATATTTATTCTCCGAAACTTCAATAATTCATAATAAATAGCCCTTTTGTCGAAAAAATACAAATTCTATGTCCTTTTATAGGAAATTTAATTCTCTACAACTTTGTAGAAGGAAGTTTTTTCAAATTCCAAACATAAATTATCCGAAATCCACAAACGGATGATTTTCCACACCAAAATACTGATAAAAACACATCAGCACTAATTCTTTCTTTTATATCCACAAAATAAATATTTCCTTATCATATATATCAATAATTAATTATTCACAAATAATATTACAGAACTGCAATATTGACAACCAAGTCGTTCCCAGGAAAGAGGGGACCTTCCGATAAGGACTTCTCCTTACTAGCGCGCAATTAAATAACCCCTCCTAGACAGAACTTCCTTAGACATTGTCAATAATACTATCTAATAATATTATTCAAATAATATGAATTACTGAGTTGCTAATGTGAAATACTGTGCAGTGACAATTATTGAATCAATAATACAAAATATCAACTGTAGCCATTATTGAATCAATCATATAAAATAGCAACGTAGCAATTATTGAGTCAATAAAATATCAATGTAACAATTATTGAGTCAATAATATAAAATATCAACGTAGCAATTATTGAGTCAATAATATAAAATATTGAACAGTAATTACTGTAACAATAATTGAGTAAGTGCCTTCTCACGTAAGAATCAATAATTCAAAATACTGTGCAATACCGTGTGCTACTGTGCAACACCGCGTATTACTGTATTTTAACCACCGGGTATTTCAACAGTACTAATGGTAACAACTACGTCGTTATTTTATAAAAAGGTTATTTCTGTCGCTTTCTATATCCGACAGTTATTAGGTTGTGGGGTCCACAAATAGCTGCGCCGTCGTACGAATATTCCCCGACAATAAGAATATTTCACTACCAAACGAATATTCCCCAACAACAATGAATATTTTATAACCACTTGCTTACTTTGCAAAATTTGTATATTTCACCCTTAACTTTAAACTTTTATCAATTTAACCATTTACTAAATAGAAAAATTGAATACTTTTATTTCATAAAATCTAGGGTCTTACAATCTCCCTTCCTTATGAAATTTCGTTCCCGAAATTTACGTACCAGGTATTTCAAAAAGTTGAGAATACCTTGCTTTCATTTCAGATTCCATCTTCCTTGTCATCATGATTTCTCCATTGCTCATTCTAGAATACCGCTTCAAAACAAGGTTAATTGACATATAACAATTGTCAATTTATTAAATAAGAAAAGTCAACTTAGGTAAGTCACACACTAGCGAAGTATATTATTCGTCCCTCCCCTCCTAGTTCTAGACTCCAATCTCCGCCAGCGACCATATCCCTAAGCTTTGATACCAAAATGTAACGCCCTCAAAATAGGTCCAATCCACCCAACCCATTCTGGATCGCCACGAAATACACTCAACAAAAATTCTAAATATAAATCTTCAAATTCCAACTTTTAAACTGTCGTACAAAATACGACCACAATTAAACTGTGAGTTTCAATACAATTACAGTGCCCATACTCCAAATCAATAATACGTTACAGAAAGGTACAGTCAATAACTGTTTTAGTAATTAAAATCTTTGGAAAATGTTCAAGAAAACCTTCGTACATGGGAGGCCATGCGTCTAAGTTATAGTAGATATCATATGACTTTAGAATTATCCTTGGTTGACCGAATAGACCCCAAAGAAAAATGAGAAAATTACTATCATGTTCTTTCCAATGGTGGGTCTTCTCTTGCCATATAATTATCTCCATTGTCTCCAATTGAGAATTATATTTCAACCAAACTCCAATATTATATAGGTAGTGCTCATAGATATAATCAGCAAGTGGATGTGCACAACCATGTCTTATGATAACCCGAAGTCGTAGGTGATTAGACATCTTTTATGATAGTGACAAAACACCCTTCCAAAGTTGGGTTCACCTCAGCCTATTTGGTTCACCAAAATCAACTGTTAAAATGACGTATAAAATACGACACACACATTTTAAATTCTCAATATAATTCCTCTCATACTGTTTTATGAAAAACCTCAACAGCTATAGACCATCGTTCTATTCCCCTGTTATCCCTGCTCGATCCTGTTATAATCTTATTACCTGAAAGGAATTGTGAAGCAAAAAGGTGAGCACAAATAGCCCAGTAAAGAATATCATGACTAAAGATAATTAAATTATCAATAGTTTTCATCAGTAATAAATCAGAGATTTAAACATATGGTAGATGATAAAACTTTTCAACCATAGTTGCGGCGGAACGAGCAAGCCATTAGAAGAGTCAAATAGACTATAATGTCTATTATCTTCTCCGTGTTAAACGTCCACCAATAATATTTTATCCCTGTAACATCAATCAACAATTCCTGTCCACAATCATGTAAGTTCATGATCATAATTATCTTGATGAATTTCTCTTCGCACTCAGGACGAAGATAATTCTCATCACCTGTCTTTACCTGAAACACCAAAGATCATGGTTATACCAAATCACAGTTCCTGTTCATAATCATGCTAATCACTTCATCTTTGCATTACAAGCCAAATATATTCAACAGTTAATCATTCATCTTTGCACTACAGGCCAAAGATATTCACAAATCAACCGCTCATCTTTGCACTACAGGCCAAAGATATTCATCAATAGTTCATCTTTGCACAACGGGCCAAAGATATTCAATAACAGGTCATCTTTGCACTACATGCCAAAGATATTCGTATCTCAAAAAATATCTAATCATTCCAGAATTTATATAAACAATAATTATAACCATGTTGATCAATTCACCTTTGCCGTTAAGCTAAAGATATTCAGTTATAAATTTAATGGTCATGAACATACCAGTCAACAATCCATCTTAGCACTACTGGCCAAAGAGAATCTATAGTCATGATCATACCAATTATCTACCCATCTTTACACTCAAGTCAAAGAGAAATTTCATCACCAGGATTATAAAAATGTTATATATGATAATAAAAATAATATGATCAAAACATCGTCTCCAAGTTCAAAAATACTCCATAATAATATTTTGTGGAGAAAAATTCAAGAATAAAGCTCAAAACTTAGATCCAACCAAAGATAGTAACCATAACAGACAATTTGGATAAATAGAAGAAAATTTAGTTTTTTCGTGAATAGCGCCGTATACGTGAATAGTGCCGTATACGTGAATAGTAACCCCGACGAAAAAAGTAAGAATTTCATAACAAAATCCATGCCAATATTTTGGTATAATGATATTGAAAAGAATAACATCATTTACGAAAGAAAATAACATCCCTTACCATCCCTTACCTCAAAAAAATAGTACTTCGGGCTGGAATATCAGATATAATATCGACGGAAGCTTGTACTAAATAGTAATACTCAAAGTATCTAAATACTCACAAAAATACGCTCGATATTATAGAGAGAGAAAACTTCTGATTCTGGTGTGATTTTCAATTCTAACCTAAGCACCCTATTTATAGGAAAAGCTTAGGATGCCAAAGTAGACTAAATCAATAAAATAATATTTTTTTTCTTCCGCCGCCTAGCTGCTGTCCAAAAATCAGAATTTTTAACAAAAGTGGGGCCCACCTTTTTATGAAAAAAAAATATTTATTTTCCGAAACTTCAATAATTCATAATAAATAGCCCTTTTGTCAAAAAAAATACAAATTCTATGTCCTTTTATAGGAAATTTAATTCTCTACAACTTTGTAGAAGGAAGTTTTTTCAAATTTCAAACATAAATTATCCGAAATTCACAAACGGATGATTTTCCACACCAAAATACTCATCAGCACTAATTCTTTCTTTTATATCCACAAAATAAATATTTCCTTATCATATATATCAATAATTAATTATTCACAAATAATATTACAGAACTGCAATATTGACAACCAAGTCGTTCCCAGGAAAGAGGGGACCTTCCGATAAGGACTTCTCCTTACTAGCGCGCAATTAAATAACCCCTCCTAGACAGAACTTCCTTAGACATTGTCAATAATACTATCTAATAATATTATTCAAATAATATGAATTACTGAGTTGCTAATGTGAAATACTGTGCAGTGACAATTATTGAATCAATAATACAAAATATCAACTGTAGCCATTATTGAATCAATCATATAAAATAGCAACGTAGCAATTATTGAGTCAATAAAATATCAATGTAACAATTATTGAGTCAATAATATAAAATATCAACGTAGCAATTATTGAGTCAATAATATAAAATATTGAACAGTAATTACTGTAACAATAATTGAGTAAGTGCCTTCTCACGTAAGAATCAATAATTCAAAATACTGTGCAATACCGTGTGCTACTGTGCAACACCGCGTATTACTGTATTTTAACCACCGGGTATTTCAACAGTACTAATGGTAACAACTACGTCGTTATTTTATAAAAAGGTTATTTCTGTCGCTTTCTATATCCGACAGTTATTAGGTTGTGGGGTCCACAAATAGCTGCGCCGTCGTACGAATATTCCCCGACAATAAGAATATTTCACTACCAAACGAATATTCCCCAACAACAATGAATATTTTATAACCACTTGCTTACTTTGCAAAATTTGTATATTTCACCCTTAACTTTAAACTTTTATCAATTTAACCATTTACTAAATAGAAAAATTGAATACTTTTATTTCATAAAATCTAGGGTCTTACAATCTCCCTTCCTTATGAAATTTCGTTCCCGAAATTTACGTACCAGGTATTTCAAAAAGTTGAGAATACCTTGCTTTCATTTCAGATTCCATCTTCCTTGTCATCATGATTTCTCCATTGCTCATTCTAGAATACCGCTTCAAAACAAGGTTAATTGACATATAACAATTGTCAATTTATTAAATAAGAAAAGTCAACTTAGGTAAGTCACACACTAGCGAAGTATATTATTCGTCCCTCCCCTCCTAGTTCTAGACTCCAATCTCCGCCAGCGACCATATCCCTAAGCTTTGATACCAAAATGTAACGCCCTCAAAATAGGTCCAATCCACCCAACCCATTCTGGATCGCCACGAAATACACTCAACAAAAATTCTAAATATAAATCTTCAAATTCCAACTTTTAAACTGTCGTACAAAATACGACCACAATTAAACTGTGAGTTTCAATACAATTACAGTGCCCATACTCCAAATCAATAATACGTTACAGAAAGGTACAGTCAATAACTGTTTTAGTAATTAAAATCTTTGGAAAATGTTCAAGAAAACCTTCGTACATGGGAGGCCATGCGTCTAAGTTATAGTAGATATCATATGACTTTAGAATTATCCTTGGTTGACCGAATAGACCCCAAAGAAAAATGAGAAAATTACTATCATGTTCTTTCCAATGGTGGGTCTTCTCTTGCCATATAATTATCTCCATTGTCTCCAATTGAGAATTATATTTCAACCAAACTCCAATATTATATAGGTAGTGCTCATAGATATAATCAGCAAGTGGATGTGCACAACCATGTCTTATGATAACCCGAAGTCGTAGGTGATTAGACATCTTTTATGATAGTGACAAAACACCCTTCCAAAGTTGGGTTCACCTCAGCCTATTTGGTTCACCAAAATCAACTGTTAAAATGACGTATAAAATACGACACACACATTTTAAATTCTCAATATAATTCCTCTCATACTGTTTTATGAAAAACCTCAACAGCTATAGACCATCGTTCTATTCCCCTGTTATCCCTGCTCGATCCTGTTATAATCTTATTACCTGAAAGGAATTGTGAAGCAAAAAGGTGAGCACAAATAGCCCAGTAAAGAATATCATGACTAAAGATAATTAAATTATCAATAGTTTTCATCAGTAATAAATCAGAGATTTAAACATATGGTAGATGATAAAACTTTTCAACCATAGTTGCGGCGGAACGAGCAAGCCATTAGAAGAGTCAAATAGACTATAATGTCTATTATCTTCTCCGTGTTAAACGTCCACCAATAATATTTTATCCCTGTAACATCAATCAACAATTCCTGTCCACAATCATGTAAGTTCATGATCATAATTATCTTGATGAATTTCTCTTCGCACTCAGGACGAAGATAATTCTCATCACCTGTCTTTACCTGAAACACCAAAGATCATGGTTATACCAAATCACAGTTCCTGTTCATAATCATGCTAATCACTTCATCTTTGCATTACAAGCCAAATATATTCAACAGTTAATCATTCATCTTTGCACTACAGGCCAAAGATATTCACAAATCAACCGCTCATCTTTGCACTACAGGCCAAAGATATTCATCAATAGTTCATCTTTGCACTACGGGCCAAAGATATTCAATAACAGGTCATCTTTGCACTACATGCCAAAGATATTCGTATCTCAAAAAATATCTAATCATTCCAGAATTTATATAAACAATAATTATAACCATGTTGATCAATTCACCTTTGTCGTTAAGCTAAAGATATTCAATGGTCATGAACATACCAGTCAACAATCCATCTTAGCACTACTGGCCAAAGAGAATCTATAGTCATGATCATACCAATTATCTACCCATCTTTACACTCAAGTCAAAGAGAAATTTCATCACCAGGATTATAAAAATGTTATATATGATAATAAAAATAATAAGATCAAAACATCGATCTCCAAGTTCAAAAATACTCCATAATAATATTTTGTGGAGAAAAATTCAAGAATAAAGCTCAAAACTTAGATCCAACCAAAGATAGTAACCATAACAAACAATTTGGATAAATAGAAGAAAATTTAGTTTTTTTGTGAATAGTGCCGTATACGTGAATAGTAACCCCGACGAAAAAAGTAAGAATTTCATAATAAAATTCATGCCAATATTTTGGTATAATGATATTGAAAAGAATAACATCATTTACGAAAGAAAATAACATCCCTTACCATCCCTTACCTCAAAAAAAATAGTACTTCGGGCTGGAATATCGGATATAATACCGACGGAAGCTTGTACTGAATAGTAATACTCAAAGTATCTAAATACTCACAAAAATACGCTCGATATTATAGAGAGAGAAAACTTCTGATTCTGGTGTGATTTTCAATTCTAACCTAAGCACCCTATTTATAGGAAAAGCTTAGGATGACAAAGTAGACTAAATCAATAAAATAATATTATTTTTTTTTCTTCCGCCACCTGGCTGCTGTCCAAAAATTAGAATTTTCAACAAAAGTGGGGCCCACCTTTTTATGAAAAAAATATTTATTCTCCGAAACTTCAATAATTCATAATAAATAGCCCTTTTGTCGAAAAAAATACAAATTCTATGTCCTTTTATAGAAAATTTAATTCTCTAAAACTTTGTAGAAGGAAGTTTTTCCAAATTCCAAACATAAATTATCCGAAATCCATAAACGGATGATTTTCCACACCAAAATACTGATAAAAACACATCAGCACTAATTCTTTCTTTTATATCCACAAAATAAATATTTTCTTATCATATATATCAATAATTAATTATTCACAAATAATATTACAGAACTAAAATATTAACAACCACGTCGTTCCCAAGAAAGAGGGGGCCTTCCGATAAGGACTTCTCCTTACTAGCGCGCAATTAAATAACCTCTCCTAGATAGAACTTCCTTAGACATTGTCAATAATACTATCTAATAATATTATTCAAATAATATGAATTATTGAGTTGATAATGTGAAATATTGTGCAGTGACAATTATTGAATCAATAATACAAAATATCAACTGTAGCCATTATTGAATCAATCATATAAAATAGCAACCTAGCAATTATTGAGTCAATAAAATATCAATGTAACAATTATTGAGTCAATAATATAAAATATCAACGTAGCAATTATTGAGTCAATAATATAAAATATTGAACAGTAATTACTGTAACAATAATTGAGTAAGTGCCTTCTCACGTAAGAATCAATAATTCGAAATACTGTGCAATACCGTGTGCTACTGGGCAACACCGCGTATTACTGTATTTTAACCACCGGGTATTTCAACAGTACTAACGGTAACAACTACGCCGTTATTTTATAAAAAGGTTATTTCTGTCGCTTTCTATATCCGACAGTTATTCCATTGTGGGGTCCACAAATAGCTACGCCGTCGTACAAATATTCCCCGACAACAAGAATATTCCACGACCAAACGAATATTTCCCGACAACAATGAATATTTTACAACCACTTGCTTACTTTGCAAAATTTGTATATTTCACCCTTAACTTTAAACTTTTATCAATTTAACCATTTACTAAATAGAAAAATTGAATACTTTTATTTCATAACATCTGGGGTCTTACACAAGTTCTTTGAATCCAATGGATAGCAAGTAAAGAAAGAAAAAGAAAAGAAAACTTCATTTATTTTTCACCCACAAGCCAAGTTGCTCTTTCTCTCTCTAAACCACGAAATTTTCTTTCAAACTCAGTCCAAATATCAGCCAAGAATACCCCATAGCAAGCCAAGATCAGAATCAAAAAGTAGAAAACAAAATTTGTTCAAGAAAGGTATAAAACCCTAACCCTAAGCTAGATCTTGCATGCTTAGATAAAATTTATGTTTAAGTATTTAAATATGTTCTATGATATGTTATTTAGTGGTCTGGGTTGAGAAATAACGATTTCATGACAACAAAAGACTCGAAATCGAAAATTTCTTAAAACTGTCAAGAACCCTAAAAATATTGTCTGATAGCCCAAAGTCGAGGCCTATAAATCTCACCCTGTTAATTATTTGTTGTGTTTAAAGCTTGATATGTGTAGTACGTTATGTGGTTAGTAAAATGCAAGTGGAATCATGATTTTATCATGTTTAGATCGTAAGATATTGTTGGTCGAAAACCCGTTGACCGAACACGAATTCTGTTACTGGGTAACCCAGAAAATTCGTGAGCGTCTGACAGGTTTTTCCAAGCTCTAGTTCTTCTTCATGTTTAGTTAGTTGATTATGAAAATACAATAGATTGTTCTCTGGTATATGAACTACATGTTTATGGCCTTAGATAATATTTTTCATAAACTAAATGAAAGTTATTTAAGGTCAAAGTACGTTGACAGGTCACAAAAAGTGAGTTTTCTGAAAAACCCAAAAACTTGATGAACGCTGTCTGGCAGTGACTTTGATCGGCTTGGATTTACATGTGTAATGTTGTTTAAGCTTAACAAACGTATTGATTTTGAACCTTGATATGTATTCTTCATGTTGGTGGCACTCTAACACTTAACAAAGCCCATAATCGATGATATTAAGGCTCCAAAATGGACCCTCGCCACTGTTGAGTTTCTGGGTAACCCAGAAACTCAAGGCAGCGTCTGACAAGTCCTTTGAAGGCCTAGATCTTGATGTCTGTTGATACAAAGACAATATAAGTGCTACCTAGTTGAACCCTGATAGTTACTCTACAAGGCCCAACGTCTAAACCACCTATAATATGAACCGTTTGAAAGATATAAGGCCAACAATAGCGTTGACCGGTTGTTTTTGGGCAGCCCAAAATTTCAAAAATAGCCTTGGGTGGGTGATTTGACCGAGCACTGAATCTTGTATAAATGTTTTTAGGAAGTAAAATGAATATAGATATGTAGTGTTACACTAGTACTACAACTTCATCACACTTAACTACCCAGAAACCAAACTGATTGGTAGTAGAATTAGGTCAAACAGGAACCCTGGTCGTTGACCGACGTGTTCTTGAGTTGGCCAAGAACACCAAAGGAGACACTTCCTGTCACTGTAGCCTTTAGCGACGGTTTAAATAGAAATTAATTTATTTAATTAAAATAAATAGAAATTAATTATTAAAAATTCATAAAATTATTTTAAGTTATAAAAATTAACTTTTAATATTTTAACATTAATTTCATTAATATTTTAATTTAACTAAATATTAATGATATTTAATTTATTTAATAATTATATTAAATAAATTAGTTAAAAATGGTTTTAATATTTTAAAAATCATTTAAAAATGATATTAAAGTTTTAAAAAGTATTTTAAGTTATAATAAATAACTTTTAATATTTTGATAAGAATTTTATTAATATTTTATTATTAATGATAATAAATTTATTTAATAATTATATCAAATAAATTATTTAAAAATGATTTTAATGTTTAATAAATCATTTAAAAGTGAAATAAATGTTTTAAAAATATTTTTAAGTTATAATAAATAAATTTTAATATTTTGATATGAATAACATTAATATTTTAATATTAATGGTAATTATTTAAAAATAATTTTAATATCTTAAAAATTATTTAAAGGTAATATTAAGGTTTTAAAAATGTTTTTAGGTTATAATAAATAACTTTTAAGGTGTTGACATGAATTTTATTAATATTTCAAATTATTTAAATATTAATAATAATAAAATTATTTAGCCATTAAATTATTAAAAATGATATAAGTGTTTGAAAAATCATTATAAATGATTTTAATGTTTGGAAAAATATTATAAATGATAATTAAATTATCTAATAGAATATTTAAGTTCTTGAACAAAGTTTCATTGAAAAGAAATTCGTTAATTATCTGATAATGCAATCGAGATACCGAAACGATACCGAACTCAAACTAAATAGACTTAGTTTGACTAGGTATACGTTCTTATGTGTTTTAATGACTGATGTGAATATGTGACAACATGTTTAAGCAGTATTATGTGTTAAGTTGTATTATTCTAATTAAAAGAATAATTCTATTGATGATAGGACTTCGTATTAAAGATAAAAGCTTAAGCTATACTATGTAGCAGTAAACAGCGATCATGGTAAGTATCTCTACTCTTTGCATTTAGTTTATGCAACGGATCTTAGTAAGCAAGTATCAGAACCTTAAGCACTATTTTTATTTCGTGTAGAAAGGTATATATTATGCTAGTTACCAACTCAATATAAATTATCAAATACAAAGCATGTTCATGAATAATTATTGTCAATTATTCATATCCGTAATGATATCCATGATTCGTTTATGAAATTATTCTTATATTGTGGAATTTTATTTCATTCGTTTATTATTTATCAGTATTGTCTTTTATCATCTAAGTGTCCGCACTTGTATGAACTGTTGTATACATGCAAGAACTCTTAAACTTGAAATTCTTTGATATGACAAATCCTGTTACATACTATTAAACTTCGGTAGGTATTTATAGTTTAAAGAATATCTAAGCTATTTGACTCGGCTAGACATAGTTTGAATTGTACTGTTGAATATTATTGTTTATGATAAAGTCGTCCAACTGAATTGTTTAGTTAGGACTTCAGACTGAGTATGAACAACCCGTAATGGGAAAATTGTTTATGTGCCCAAGGCGAATAGAGTGAACAAAATTATCGTTCAAACAGATAGTATTGATCAATACAAGACATAATGGGGCTGATCACCCTACATGTTCGTAAGACCAGAGCGGTTTGATGAATTTTTGTTTAAACCTTTTCAAAAATGAAAAATAAAAGTTCATGGTTCATTGACCGCTCAGCATTTATAGTCACTACGTCGTTTCAAAATTTTAAGCGATTTGATATGTTATTAAGAATTATTTCAAATGACTTCATAACTATTGATTCGTTGTAGAAGTATACCTCAAAAAAAATATTTATTTCTTTCAGCTGATGTTTATTATCTGCTATTACTTGCTGAGCAATTGAATGCTCATTCTTGCTTTAAATTAAATATTTTTAGATAAGCGTGATCAACCAGAAGGCTTTGGCAAAAACAAAGGAAAAGGAAAGCTGATGGAATAAGTTTATGGTATCTTGTGTAATAGTTAGACTTTATTAAGATAATAATATTTATTATCTATGTGACGCCCCCAAATTCCAGGACCGCCACTTGGTCTCTCGAATTCGGTTCATCACGTGCTCATGGTAATACATCGCAATAATAATAACTAAATATCACACAATCACAGCGGAAAATCTATTCTAGAATAATTTACAATGATTTATTATAATTATTTCCCCAAGTCTCGCAACCTACAGTACTTAATAGATTACATACTAATATCAATTAACGACTTATTACATAATCTAACTTAAGCTTAAACATAATCAAATCAAGTCTTACTTCATCATCTTAATACAACATTAAAATATAAAAAAAAAACATAAAAGAGACAAGCTAGTTGGTAGCCTTGCCCTTGCCCTTATCAATGCCCGAAGGTTCGCCCTGCTCTGCCTTAACTGAAATGTTTTAGGGAAGCAAGAATGAGCACAAATTACCCAGCAAGTAATATACGACAAGGGTAAGTGATATAATTCTCAATTCTGGAAAAGGTATAGAAAAGTTTGATAGTTCAAGGATAGCAAGAGTATCAACAGTTCTCAATAACAGTCGCTAAGGACAGAATAATATCAATATGATTCAATAATAATTCAATTCAGGATTTCAAGATAACTGAATACTGAGCAGTCACTAAGGACTATGAACTTCCACAGGATTTGACAGTAATAATCTGAAAATCCAACAAAAACAGATACAGCAGGTGATCAGCCTAAAGTACCTTCGTTATGCATAACAATCAATCATACTCAAGTGCGCGCGTCGGTTCTCCAACAGTTATAGTTTGTTCTTCTCAGTCAAATACAAGATCCCGCACCAATCAATTGGTTTGGGTCGCTTTTCAATAATATAAGTCTAGCCGAATCAAATGGCATAGACACTTTCATAATATTCAAGAACAATACTAAGTTCAACATGTATAATAGCTTTAATGAATTAAGAGTTCAAGTATGCTAATTCAATTCAACAATTTAGTAAGAAACTAGTTCACAATATACAAGGATAGAATACTTGCACCGTAAAAGAGTGTAAGTTAGGAAACTTGCCTTTAGCGTAGTTTATCCACGTAAAGTAATTCAACACTTTTGAATCCTATTTATAGTGTATTATAAGTATAGGATTTTCATTAGTCATTTATGCTCACATATGATATGTAATTTTAAACGCACCCATAAACGTTTAACTTAGTTGTATACTATACACATACTTCATCATATACTTTTGCGTACATATAGCACATTTCAGTTTACAAGACATTATGAAGTCATCACACAGTTTTTAATCGTTGCTTTATAGTCCCCAAACACCTTTTGGACTTATCCTTGGGAAGTTTATAATCAAACATTCAATTTTATCACTTAGCATGCCTCTTAACACATTTCTTAGCATACTGGTCTTATATTACAAGTTAAAGTAATCGCATAAGCTAACTGTAAAAAAAAATCAGATCAACAACTGGCTCAATTCTGATTCCAGACTGGCGCAGCTGCGCCATGGCTAAGCCTAGGGCCGGCGCAGCTGCGCAGCCCTCTGGCTAAGCCAAGGCTGATATGTGCCTTGTGGTTTCTGTTCGGTCATGCAAGCTAACATTCACACCAGGTATACTGACATGTTAAAAGTCCTTTCGTGTTTTCCCAAGGCAATCTAGGTTCCACTTTCCATAACATGATTCTAGACTTACATTTTAAACAATTCAAGTCCTTACAACATCATAAAATCATGTAAGCTATCACGCTCGTTAATTTTAAATATACGAGGTGACCATATAACTTGATTTAGGCATGCTCACAAGTAGTTATATCATACACGTATTCAAATCTAAATTTATCTTTACATATTAGGGTCTTAGTTTAGGATTTCTAAGAGCTTAAGGCCAAATGTGGCCATGCAATCACAACGTATACAATTAAACCATAGATACATGCGAGAAGGTCATACAAATTATAATATACATGCTTGCGATTGTCCACATCCTTTATTCATAACTAGTATTGTTTGTTACTTTAGAAACATGCGTAAACCCGTGCCTGGTTAACTTCTTAGTGAATTTTAACAAGCGAGTACACACGTATGGTATACTAGTGATGTTATATTCATTATTAAGCATGTTAAAAATATCAGAATATGGATTCTAATACAACATGTTAAGTCCATGTTCAAAGTCCATGTTTCGTTAGTAAGTTCTATTAACGAAGTCTAACATGTTCATGTTACCTTAAGATACATATATACACAAGTTATCACATCCTTCATGAATCTCTAAACCATAATAACATGTATCGAAAGTCAGAATATAAATATAACATATTCAAGTCTCTCTTTATAACTTTAAGTTCCTTTTTAAACATATATGTCGTTTTATCAAAAAGGTATACCATCTTGGTTTAAACATGCTTACGTTAGGCCTATGTACTCATACATATGTTCTACTCATGTTCACGTGCTTGCCTTATCTATACAAGTAACTACCACATAGCAGTTTTAGGAACAAGATTAAACTCTGGTTCCAGAGGTCGGCGCAGCTGCGCTGCTCCTCAGTAGTAAACTGGCGTAGCTGCGCCGTGCTTCGGCCAGCACCAGTGAGCTCCCTACTTCGGCAGTTCCCAGCCCAAACACAAATTTACTTCACGAACTTGCTTGTGATCAGTCACATTGGCTCATTAACATATGTATAAGACTATATAACAACTAAGAACATGTCCCAATCCAATCTAGTATGAATTGAAATCAAAATCAAGAATTGGAAATTTTGACAGTAAGCAAAATATAGAACATGAATGAAGAACATGGAAAGATAATTATACCTCTGTTAGATAATTGAACTTGCTGCTACTTCACAATGCTATTATACTGATATATGTATATGCTCTCAACTTATCAACTCAAACAAAATCTCAGCAAGAAAATTATGAAGAGAAAGGGCCATATATATATATCAAAAATAAAACCCAGACAAAGCCTTTTTCTTCCAAATCAAAACAACGGACTGAAGGATTGCATGCTAGATAAGAAGAAGTTGGTAGATAGTTGGTGGAATGCATCATGAGAGCCACTCCTCATATAATTATGAACTAGGATTGCTTGGGAGAAGAATGAGGAAGTAGACTAGCCTTTGAGGTTTTCACGTGTATGAGAGGAAGGAGGAATGGACAAGCCATATATCTCAGCATTTTATTAGTACACAACACTTAAATTATTATACACACATAACATACTTCCTACTCTTATGTTATATTATATATACCTATTGTCCATACATAGGTTATAACTTAATGTCACAATATAAATTTGCATAAGGAATACTTCAATATAGTGAAGGTGACTTGTACGCATATAATCCATGTACATTCTGTTAATACCGGATATAATTTAATCAGATACTATCACATTATTAAATTCTACAATCAATAATTGATTACAATATATTCATGATATATTATTTTACTGTATACACACTCACCTTGTCACATAGGCATTATCATGTATTCCTATATAGTTTTAACATAATCACATTATGCTTCATGTAATATATGGTTTCTATGTGTAATATATTCGTATTGCAATATATAACATAGTTTATGTATATACATGCATGGTCACACTTAAGTGTCTCTCTACACTATATAATATAGTTGTATTCCATATACTTTATATATTCAAGTATTGCACTTTTACACATATTAATTAATATAATCTTATTATATTAATCACTCACTCATTTATTTTATTATTCATTATGTCAAATAAATAAAATATTTATCTCATTGATTAATTAACAATAATATTAATTAATTTATTCCTCATTGATTATTAATTACACCAAATTAATAATCATAGGATTAATTATTACATTAACAAATATAAATCTCAGCACAATTATAAACAAGTGGTTTATTATTATTATATTTCTTGCAATAATAATAATCACATATTATTAATCAACCATAGTTAATATCCCACAACAATCAATTAATATTCTCTCATAACAATTAACAATTAATTAATTGTTCACTTAAAAATTCTTCGTCAAATAATATAATTATTAATATTTCCCATCACTGTGCCACACTAGGCTCTCAACGAGTTTATCGTAAACTCCACATTTTTCTCAATTGTCATAGATATTCAATTTAATATAATTGAATTAATCATTCTCATAACACAAAATCATTTATATTCAAATAAATTCTTATTTCTATTAATATATTTATTTAATAATATTAGGAAATTCTCGGGTATTACATCCTCCCCCCCTTATAAAAATTCAGTCCCTGAATTGCTACAAGGTTACACAAACAAATGGGGATAATCCCTCATTATCCTATCTTCTAATTCCCATGTTGCCTCCTCGACATCGTGGTTACGCCAAAGTACTTTTACAGACGAAATAATTTTATTTCTCAAAGTTTGCTCTTTCTTATCTAATATCTGGACAGGAATTTCTTCATACGCCAAGTTCTTCTCCACTTGAATGGGCTCGTAAGAAATCACATGTTTGTATTCGGCCTTGTACGGTCGCAACACGGAAATGTGAAATACGTTGTGGATGTGCTCCAACTCGGGTGGTAACGCAACTTTGTATGCCACTTCGCCCACTCGCTTCAGTATTTCGAACGGTCCTATAAATCTTGGACTTAATTTTCCTTTCTTGCCGAAACGGATCTTTCCTTTCCATGGAGATACTTTCAAGAATACAAAACTGCCGACTTTGAAGTCTCGGTCCTGCCGATGCAAATCTGCGTATTTCTTCTGGCGATCTTGAGCTGCTACTAATCTGGCTCTTATCACTGTCACCACGTCTGCGGTTTGTTGTACTAGCTCTGGTCCGAGTATTCGTCGTTCTCCGATTTCATCCCAACATGATGGCATTCTGCACTTTCTTCTGTAAAGAGCTTCGTACGGTGGCATGCCGATACTCGCATGGTAGCTATTATTATATGCGAATTCTACTAAGGGTAGGTGGTCGTCCCAATTTCCTTTAAAATCCATCACGCAAGTCCTAAGCATGTCCTCTAGCATTTGTATTGTTCTCTCACTCTGTCCGTCTGTCTGAGGATGGTAAGCTGTACTCAACCTCAACTGCATTCCCATTCTTTCTTGCAAACTCTTCCAAAAATTGGACGTGAAGCGCGGATCTCGATCAGAGACAATTGATACCAGCACTCCATGTCGTGAAACAATCTCTTTTACATACAGACTCGCTAATTGGTTCAAACTGTAGCGGATCTTGATTGGTAGAAAATGTGCGGTCTTGGTTAGTCAATCCACGATAACCCAAATGGCATCATAACCTTTCTGCGTAGCTGGAAGTCCTACCACGAAGTCCATCGTAATATGCTCCCATTTCCACTCTGGTATTTCCAACGGTTGTAGTAAACCACTCGCGCCGCTGATGTTCTGCTTTAACGCGTTGGCAAGTTAAACATCTACTGACGCACTCTGCGACTTCCCGTTTTAAATTGGGCCACCAAAAATGTTGCCTTAGATCTCGGTACATCTTTGTGCCTCTCGGATGAACGGAATATATCGTATTGTGTGCCTCGTGCAAAATCTCTTCCCTCAACTCGGTTACCGCTGGTACCCATATGCTTTCTTCAAATCTCAAGATACCGTCTTTATCCATTCGAAATTTCTCTTCCTCATTTTCTGTGATCCTCTTTCGGATTTTCTCACACTCTTCATCCTTTTCTTGAGCTTCCTTTACTCTATCCAACAATGTCGGATGAGCTTCCATTACAAACAACTTCTCTCCAAGCTTCTCTGGTTCTTTCACTTCTATTTCCAATTTCTCCATCTCTCTTATCAATTCTTCCTGAGTCATCAAATTAAACAACTTCTCCCTTCCTTTCCTGCTCAGAGCGTCGGCAACCACATTCGCCTTTCCCGGGTGATAAAGAATATCGCAATCATAGTCTTTGATTAATTATAACCATCTCCTCTGCCGCATGTTCAACTCCTTCTGTGTGAAGATATACTTCAGACTTTTATGGTCCGTCTATATCTCACATTTTTCTCCGTACAAATAATGCCTCCATATCTTTAACGCAAAAACTACTGCCGCTAACTCTAAGTCGTGAGTAGGGTATCGTTTTTCGTAATCCTTTAATTATCGTGATGCATATGCAATGACCTTGCCGTGCTGCATAAGCACACAGCCAAGTCCCTTGTACGATGCATCACTATACACCATAAAATTTCCCGCATCATCTGGTAATGATAATACAGGTGCTTCGCTCAGTCTTTTCTTCAACTCCTGAAAACTCTCTTCACATTTGTCGGTCCATACAAATTTCACCGTCTTTCTAGTCAAATTGGTCAACGGGGTTGCTATCTTAGAAAAATCTTGGATAAATCTCCGATAGTACCCAGCTAACCCTAAAAAGCTTCTCACCTCCGTCGGTGTTTTCGGTTGTTCCCAATTACTTACTGCTTCAACCTTCGCAGGGTCTACAGAGATTCCATTCTTATCCACCACGTGGCCTAATAATTGAACCTTCTCCATCCAAAATTCGCACTTAGAAAATTTTGCATACATCTTCTCCTTCCTTAGTGCCTCCAAAATAATCTTTAGATGTTCGGCGTGTTCTTCCTCTGTCTTCGAGTAGATCAAAATGTCGTCGATAAAAACCACTACAAATTTATCCAAGTATGGCTTGAAAACTCGGTTCATCAAGTCCATAAATGCTGCCGGAGCATTAGTCAATCCAAATGACATTAACAAAAACTCGTAGTGTCTATAACGGGTTCGAAATGCAGTCTTTGGTACGTCCTCATCCCTCACTTTCAGTTGATGATATCCTGTTCGTAGGTCGATCTTTGAGAAACACTTTTCTCCCTTCAGTTGATCAAATAAGTCGTCTATCCTCGGTAGCGGATATCGGTTCTTGATCGTTACTCTGTGCAATTCTCGATAATCGATATAGAGCCTCATCGATCCGTCCTTCTTTTTAACGAATAGTACTGGTGCTCCCCAAGGAGAAACACTCGGTCGAATGTAACCCTTATCCAACAACTCTTGCAATTGTATCATCAATTCCTTTATTTCTACTGGCGCCATACGATATGGAGCTTTTGAAATCGGTGCCGTTCCTGGTGCTAAGTCTATTATGAATTCAATTTCTCTGTCGGGCGGAAGACCAGGCAGATCGTCCGGAAACACATCTAGAAATTCATTCACTACGGATATATCCCTAATTTCTACTCCCTTTTTCTGAGTATCAACAATGTAAGCTAAATATCTTACGCATCCTTTCCTTAACAATTTCTTGGCCTGCATCATCGTAACGCAACACGATTGCTTAAGCAATGAGCTACCATAAAACACTACCTTAGACTTACTCGGAGTCTGAAGGTTCACACATTTGTTCTGACAGTCAATTATCGCAGCATGGTTATACAACCAATCCATTCCCAGTATTATGTCAAATTCTCCCAATCTAATAGGAATCAAGTCTACGCCCAGTTCATGTTCTCTAATGTTTGCGTGACAATCTCGATAAATGTATTCTACAGGGATCACTTCCTTATTAGCAACTTCTATGATCAAAGGATTTTCTAATCGTTCTCGGGGTGTACTAAGTCTACTAGCAAATTCTTCAGATACAAAAGAACAGGTGGCACCCGAATCAAATAATACATAAGCATTTATATCATTGATTGGGATTATACCTGACACCACGTCCTTCGCCAGCCACGGCGTCTTGGACGGTCATGCTAAAGGTTGTGGCGGTTGGGCGTTGGATTGTACGGCCCGCCGATCATCAGCTTGTTGCCTTCCTTGCTGATTACTTACCCCGCCACTTCCCTTCTTGGCAGTTCCTTAATCCGGTGCTCCGTCGAGCCACACAGAAAGCAATCCTTTATCTTCTTGGTTTCGGACAGTCGGGCGAGCATGTGCCCTTCCCTGTCCGCGTTGTAGCAAGTGCCACGTCCCTTCCAGCACTCGCCCTGTGATTTCCTTCCCACACTTCGGGCAATCCTTCAGCCCTCTTCTTGAAACCTCCACGAAAATTCCCTGATTGATTATTGGTGTTTTTGTTGTTGTTGTTATTCTCCCATTTTCTCTTTCCCACAGTTGCTTCCTCCGCTACTGCTTCTTCCCGTACGCTTCTCTCCTCCAACATTCTTTCCTTCTTCTCTTTGTTATACAGACTTAAGGCCTCACTGCCCACCTCCGTAATGATTGCCTTCCTCCAGTAGTGTTGCAAAGGAATCAATTTGAAGAACTGATACCTTATTGAACAGCCACGGCT